>QGMG01000056.1:0-67774 GCA_007825325.1 Lachnellula cervina | reverse complement strand
TAGAGTTATAATAGGCTTGGGGCTGTGATATGATATTATGCCTGAAACCTTTACGTTTTAGGTTTTAGGATCACGAAGGAAAAGTAAGAGGTGAAAAAAAAATTCCGGTTCCTTAATATCATGTGACCTCCCGCCTAGCACCCGCTTCTCATGTGACTGCCGGGCGGCCTAAGGCTAACGGGTACGGTAGTAGGGGGGGAACGCCCCTGGTGGAAAAGGCTTATATAAATAAAGGGAATAGGACTATTATAATTTCCTATAAAGTGTAGGGTTTCAGGTTACCTTGGTAAGTGCTCGCACCTCGTACGTTTTGGAGTTCGTGCTCATGTGATGCACTCCGTAAAATGCCATCGGAGGTAATTCCGTGCATCTCCCTCTCCGAGTCTCCTCTCCCTCTCCCAATCGCGCGTCAAATCACAGCGTCAATTTCTCTCATCCAATCATCTGGCCCCCTCGTTTCAGCTCCCAGCGCGACAGTCATCAAGCGACGTCCCTCATTCCTTCTCAGCGCTTCACAACCACTCAACAAGCCTTCCCGAACACACGAGGAGACAGCAACGACATTTGCACTGCCGCACCTTCTTCAGACCTCTGCAAAGCGCCCTGCCATCGGGGTTCCACAGCCTGTGAAGTATGCGGCCCCTCGAACCGCCGCATGTTCCTATTCTGGCCCCACGAGAGTTATTCGAAGGTACACGGCCGACGCGTGAAAGACCTCCCGAGGCCATGATGCAGAACAAGAGGATCAAGAGGCTGTTGCCGCTCTGATTTGGGCTTCGATGACGATAGTGGTACGACCAGAGCCCTGGGTACTAGGTAGGAAACAAGGTAGAACATAAAGAAACATCAAGGGCTTAACAGAAAGCTGTTTCTGGACGTGTTTGCTCTTCGCTTTGTTCTCTTCTCTCGAGTCCTCGCAATTTTCTTTGTTGAAATATCCTTTTAAATATCATCAGAGTCATTAACCGCGCGGGTGTCCAAATTTGCTTCATTCATAGTGGGACATTCTTAATCATTCGGCTCCTAAACGTTTCCATCATATTCCGTTCACATCTCATACGCGGGCAGGATCATCTTTACATCTCTTCGAATTTTGCTTGTCAAGTTAGCACTCAGATTTGTGCCCACGAACTCAAACCAAAACCTACAGAAGATGCGACGAACACGACATTCTAAGCAAATGTGGCTTGCGGCAGTATGGCTTGCAATACCGACTGAGGCGCGAGCTTCCGCAAACATTTTTGAGCGGGCCTCAACCTGTGTTACTACAGGCTATACACAATGCAATGCTAGCATACAAGCCTCACTACCTTCAGGTTTCTGTTGTCCGTCAACCTCATCTTGTGTACCACTCGCAGCGAATACGACACTCCTCTGCTGCCCAGCAGGCAATGACTGCTCAACGATACAAACCATACCCTGCGACATATCCTTACAAAACTCCACAGCGCATCCAGATAACAATCTGAAGACAACCGCACTCACAGTACCATTGTTACAATGTAACGGAGAGTGTTGTCCCTTTGGCTTCTCTTGCGACGGTACAAATTGTGTTCGAAATAAGAACCAGGACTCTGTCCCATCAGCCGCCAGTTCAACTTCAACAACAATAGTCCCCACAACTTCCTCAAAGCCGGCAACATCCACGACCGCGAACTCCACAGAGCTCACAACCCACTGCGAAAAGTTCCCGGTATCTGCCGTCCTCGTCGGCTTCTTCCCCGGCCTGATTCTCGGCGTTCTTCTTACAATCGCCAGCGTATGTCTACTCGGTGCCCGCCGACGTAGTTCCGATCGACGCCGCAGCGGCTCCTCGTTTGGCAACATCAGCGAGCCGCAACCCAGCAGCGACATCCGAACTGATTTCTTGCGGAAACCACCCCAGACTCCGTCTACCACTGCAGAGAGCAGGCTGACGGGTGTGCAACGCGTACGCTCGCTCTTCCAGAAGTCAAACTCTCCAAACAGCCCGCGAAATGTGGGACTACCATCGTCTCCGCGCCCAGCGCCGCCGATCCCGATGACGCAGCAGGCACGACCTGTGACGCCTGTTCTGCAGAGAGAGCCAAGTTATGAAGATATAAACATATTTGCGGATGGCGATACTGCGAGCGCGTTACGGGAACGCGAGCATCATGGAAATAGAGGCGGTCTTGCGGCTGGACATTTCGATGATAGGAATAGTCACCAAACAACGTTTTCGGATATGATGGAGCGGAGTGGCTTGGCAGGACTGCAAAAGGGACAGCGTAAGTCTTCTGATTCTGATTCCTCGTCTTCTTATTCCGATTCTCTGCCTGGGTGGATATAAGCTCTTACTAACTTGAACCAGCTTATGTGTATAAAGGGAACGCAACCCCTCCGCGGACGCGAGAGGTCTGAGAAACTTATCTTTTGGGGAGTAGTACATAAATGGAGTGGCATTCTTTTGGCATTTGCATGGAGTTTGGAGTGATGACAGGGAATACCCAACCATACCGTTCGTTCAACCCCTTTTAAATAGCATTGCAAACATTACCTGTTAAATAATATCCTAAATCTTTTCTACTTCGTTTCTAACAGTGAAAGCTTTGATCCTAATCTTTCACCGAATATGAGTACACGCCAATCAACCGTGTCGATATTTACTGACCTGTATGACATGTGGCCCCTGATTCCACCTGCTAACCTGTAGATTGATCTCCGACCATGTAGGCACTCCCCTGCCTCACTGTCACAAACCGATCGGTCTCCCGAGTACTCGAGACGGTGTACGAAGTTTCCCGCCAGAATTGGGTCAATTTAGCTATTCTTCGTGCTATAACATAGCGGATGTGGTTGACTAATACACCGCGAGTAGATTGCCAGCAACGTATCATCCTCGTAAGTTGAAGCTTTGTTGGAAAAGGAGCATCAACTGGTGTTTGTGTTTCTTTGTGGAGAGTCAGAGTTTGGTGGAAATGACGTGCGAGTCCTGAAGCGAGCTGTTTGTTCGTTTGTCGGGCTTGAATGAAGGGAGAGAAGGAGGTTTGCTAATATGTTGATTTAGAACTGTTGCAACTTGTACGAGATTGTAAGTCTGGCACGGGATATTGGATTTTCGGAGAGAAGTGGTGGCTGATTGATGGAAGAACGAATATGCAGAGAGATTGCTAAAGGTTTTGCCAAGTTGGGGCTAGTCGAGATATACTTGTTCTTGGGCTTGTTGTGTGCAATAAAAGATGGTTCTGCCGCATCTCAGGGCCGCTGAAAGGGCGTCTGCGGTGTAAAGTAAAAAGCAATGAATTTCATCGTTGGTACTGGAGGGATCTTGGACTAATGGGATACAGTGGAAGACTACGAGTATCTCGCCTTTGGATTTCAGACCTCTACGCTGAATATCGCTTTGAATTGTTGAAGAGTTGTCGCGCCATTGTGAGAATAAGAGGTGCTGGCGAGAAAGATATTTCGATGGTGGTAAGGTAGGTATGTATGAAGAGAGAGTCGTGGTTGGTTCGGAAAGGGAAGGAGTGAGAGCGAGAAAGCTTGCGACGATTACGCGAGAGCTCCCCCTATTGACATTCACATTCACAGTGTCCAGAGCCAAAGCTGAGGCTACCAAATTTTTGGTGAATTGTGGAAGGCTAGATATGACACAGGTTTTTGTTCTCTTCCAAGTTTGGTTCACCAAAACATAAAGTGATAAACTGACACACTTTCGACTCACCACTACAAACTTTGTTCATAAGACAACACAACTTCTCCCTACACAATGACTAGAAATCTGAACGAAGGGACAATTGGTCATGGTGATAGCTATGCTGATAACAACGATGACTCTTCACAAAGGTTGGTCTAAATACGATCTTGCAACTCTTCTTTTCTCCCTCCCTCTCCTGACATCCCTACTCTTGACCTTACTTCAACAATAGCTAACCTGATTCAAAGCGACCAGAAGACTCAAACCCCGACTATGTTTACCTTCTTCTCCGACCCTAGGTTTCCTACGGAGCTGAGACTCAAGATCTGGGACTTCGCATGCTACGCCAATGCCCAAACATTCACCATGATCATCAGCGAGGACAGATTGTAAGTATTCCTACCCCGGTGCGCTCAAAACACCTCCTGGAGATGTGTTGGAGGAAAGCCACACCCATTTGAGCTGGGTCCGCTCAAATCCCTAGTACGTACGTACTGACTTATGTATAGCGACTTTGTTGGCAGTTCTTCTGCAATCCCGTCCATCCTCCATACCAACCGCGAATCGCGCGAACTCGCCCTAAAGCGAGGTAGTTTCATTGAGAGACATACTCTATACCGTGGACCTCCCAATTACAGAGAAGTCCATGGTCCCGTGCAAGGTCTAGCTAACTTTCCCACGGCTGTTGGAACGCTTATAAATGGCTGGGCGCCTGCGTCTGTGCCTATCAATAATTTCCAAGGCCAGGGACATACTCTTGGTTCTGCTAGTGTACACGCTGGTGGTTCCACAGCGCCAATGTTCGGAGCTCCTCAATTGGGCGGCTTTCCAACGGCTCTTCCTCCCGGTGCTCCAACTCCACCACAGGGAGCAAGACCTGGCAGTACTCATGAACCCGTCCGACATAACGAATCTCGTGAACCTCGATTGTTCTACACCAACTTCGATATCGATTCTTACATACTGGAAATGGAAACCTTTCCTCTCGCATTCCCTACCTTCCGCCTACAACGAGACATTTACCAATCGGCAGGAATATTTACTACTCCGCAGACCCCGCTTGGTATACTAGGTATGCATTCCACAGCGTACCCCTCTCTTAAGATCTAAGGGTTCTGATACAAGAGCACCGGATCTCAATACCGACAAAGCATTACTGACATGAGCAGGTCATTCCCAACCATTCCCAAACAACAAACGCGGACTCATCCCTCCCATCTTCAGCAGTATCCGTCACCTCATTTTGCGCGTCAGCACCGATGAAACCTGGGCGGAGCTCGGTACCCAAGAGACCAAACGATGGCTCACCAGTGCAGCTGATAATTTCACCACGCCTTACGTGACCTCCACCGTCCCCCACTTCCGCCAACTCGAGTCGCTGAACTTCCTCATCCTGCGTGAGGTTCCAGTAAACGGAACAGGAGATCATGCGGCCTTTGATGGAGAAAGCGAGCTGAAAGATATCAAGGACGTCCACATCAGCCCATCGCGGATCTCCACATCCATGTCATTCTCGGAGCTCAGCGCACTCGCGACTGCGTTTCGACTGAGACTGTGGCATGAGTATAGCTATAAGAAGGTTGGAGAAGTTATTTTCCTAGTCCAAGTTCCGAAGAATCTTCGCGACTAGCTCTGCTCAAATCCAAACTCTTCAGAGTGCCAAAGACAAGGCAGCTACGATGGCCCGTCAGTCGAGCGGCGCTGCATTAGATGGGTGGTTCTCACCTGCAGTAGAAATCGTATCCGGAACGAGCGCTCAGGAAAGCTTTTGCTTTGCTTGTGCCATGAGATAAGGACATATGTAACATTTGCTTGCTATAACCGCTGCCATGCCAGGCCATTTATCACGGAAGGGATTTCCTCTTCTCTTCTCTTCTCATCTTCCAGAAGAGGCATTAGTTAGAACATGATCTGAAATCCCACGGAATGGAAATACTTAAGAGAATTCTTGATGGCTGTAAAAGTTCTTCTTCTTCTCTACATAGTGACAAACACAAACAAGCTGCTTCTATTCTTACATAGGTATCTATAGTCCCAATCCCCGTCTCCTGTCTTGAATCAATTAGTAAAAAACTAACCGCCATACCATCTAAA
Source organism: Lachnellula cervina (assembly GCA_007825325.1). Classification (NCBI taxonomy): domain Eukaryota; kingdom Fungi; phylum Ascomycota; class Leotiomycetes; order Helotiales; family Lachnaceae; genus Lachnellula; species Lachnellula cervina. Next base: position 62,022 of record QGMG01000056.1, on the reverse strand, counting down.
AGCAAAAGCAAAAGTGAACCCCAATTCTAAGAAGAAGAAGGGGGGGGGCGAAAATAGTTATATAACAAATCCATCCTTATCCCTCCTTCTCTAAACACCACACCACCCCACCCCACCTCACAGAAAACCCGAACCAATGCAAGAAACCAATCATCCCGAGCAACAGAACACGCAAGATAGGGCAAAACCTGTATCCGTGCGAAAGGAGTGTTCTACGCTGATGTGAGTGTATGTATGTTTTCGTAGGTGTTGGTGCAGGGATGGGATGGGTGGTGAAGGAGGATGGGCTTGAGTGTGAGAGGATATTGTAGAGAAGGGGGGAGGAAATGCAAAGGATGGAAAGGGAAGGGGTGGTTGAACTGAATTGAATCATGGTGCGGAAATAATGATAGTAAGTAAGGCTCACTGAACAACATGCGGGAAATGAATGAATGAAAGAACGGTGCTGGGATCCGTGAGATGGATGGATGGATGTAACAAATACAACTATGTCGGCACTGGATAAGCTCTATTCAACCACAACATACAGTGTATTCCATCAGAGAACAGATAGGTTTCCACAACATGATATTCAGTGTTTCTACAATCCAAGCCTTCACCTAGAGCGAGCGGCTAGACCTATCTCATAGCTCCGAGAAATTGAAAATACAGTTTTCGCGAGCCTTTCCTTTGACCAAGTTTGAGAATATTTCACAACTTTGAAGAAATTAGGTTTCAATATTTCACCTTGAAGCGCACGACGACTTCTCATTGCTTCTTCTTGGAAGCAGATCGCGTCACGTGTCCCCCGGTCTTCTTGGTAGCAGCCTTCTCTACCTGCTCCTTCTCGAAACTCTCATTCTCATTCTGCGCGCTGCGCTCAGCATACCATTGGCCCGCCTGCAGGACGAGTACTCCCACCAGTATCAAAGCCAAAATTGTGTTGCTCGCCGCCATAACTCTCAGGGTGTCTTCTCGGCCAACTGCCAATTCAGTGCCGGCTTCAGGGATACTGTAAACACCAAGAGTGACGATGCGCAGCCCCTTCACGATGTTGGTAATATAGACCACGACTCCCACTACGTAAAGAACCAGCGATGCGCCATCAAATAGTAGATTTGCTTCGGATGGTTTGAAGAGCTTGATAAAGAACCCTATGAAGCCAATTGAGATGGCAATGTGTAGGATTCGAGGGATAACGGGTGGGGACGCATGTAGGAACCTGAGATGGGTCTCGAGCAGATCGTAGTAGGAATCGGGCGTGACAGCTGTTGTCCAGAGGAGGGGATAATCGTAAGGAAACGACGAGAAAAGCATCCCGAGGAAGAAGCATACAGCTGCGCTAGTGGTTAGCTTAATATCGCAGCAAAAGGTCTGGACACATACGCGCGATGATCATATATGTCGCAAACGACCCTGAGCCGCCTTGGCCCTTGGGCTTATCATGGACCGTGAAGATTGAGACTTTTGAGGGCTCCATCTTGAGAATTTGCGCCTTGGAAATCGTGTTTCGCTGGATTTGCAGTCTTATATGCGCAAAAGAGCTGGCGCGCAGAGGCAGTAATGAATGAACAAATCTCGATTCGGAATCGCCGACGGAACTGCAATGTAGATGGGAGAGGCTAGTAGAGCTGCAGAGAGCACACCTGGATGATGATGATGCTGTTCTGCCACGCGCGAGAGTGCGTGTGAGAGGGAAAGAGAGAGGACGAGAGTGAGAGTAATCAGAAGAAACTGCGGATGGGATGAGATGAGGACAAAGTTCGTTTGAAGCACTTGTAGTGGTGGTGGGATTGGGAGTGGGAGTGGGGAGCTTCAATAATCTGGCCAGCACGCTAGCCAACCGCTAACGAAAGTTCGGGCTCCTCCTCAAATTCTTTTTTAGGAAGGTCATCCAGATCCGTCATCATCCCTGGTGGAACTTTTGACATCAGAATAATAATTACTTTGCTTTGTTCTCTACAGCTGTCTACTGCTTCATGTAATAATATAATTAATTAATTCGCCTTTTAACCCTACGAGCAACCCAGAAACATCAACATGGCCAAAACCGAAATCTATCTGTGCGCTTTTGCCGCAGTTTTCCTGATCACTCTCTTCTTCCTTGCCACCGCCGTCCAAAACTCCTTCAACCAACAAAGCCTCATTGCAACGCCGACCATTGCACAAGCGAAAGCCGTTTTTACTTCACGTGCTTCAACGAGGATCAAGGCGACGGAAGATGAGGTCTTTGATGTCATCACCAAATTTGATGACTACACTTGGTCATCCTCCATCTCTAACTATAAGTTTGACCTTCAAGGACTCCCCCAAACCGGAAGCAGGGGAACCTTCAGGGTGAGCTTGTTTCCTTTTTCATTCCGCATGCTCATAAGTTATGATTTATTTGGAATCGTATCTCGTTTACATTCGCAACGTCTTGTCTTATCTCGAGTGAGAATCAACGTATCTTCGTGCTCTAGAAAAGGACACTCGCCATCGGAACATAGGAGAAAGTCCGGTGGCTCGAACCTTGAGTACCATGGTTCTCAAAAAACCTCTAGGTTGTCTAATTGGGAAGAGTTGAGTAATTTGTGTAGACTGTTATCCCAATACATATAACACCTAATGCCCAAGATTCCTTCTACCTGTCAAGCGATCAATCCCGAAGCCCCTACGCTCATAGTCAGGACTTGAACTGATGAACATGTACTTTTGATAACAACATATTCTACCCCCAAAATCTATATCCAGTACATCAAAAGAGCCTGAAAATTGTGGCTCTGTTCGTGCTCCGACTAGGACTCAGCTAACAAGTCTAGCTGTCCTTCGATGGTTTTGGTTCTAGGACCGCCCGGTTTAGAATAACTCTGCTAGACCGGCAGAGAAAAAGGGTCGCCCAGAGAACGACAACATACCCAAGATGGCTGTTGGCTGGTGAAACGGTTCAGGAAGTCCTCCCGATCGAAGGGCAAAATGGAGTATGCGAGTATAGGACTTATCACACCGTTGAAGGTCTTGCGGCTTACTACCTGCTTATGGCTGCAACCGAAGAATTGGCCGAAACTCAACAGAAGTCTGCCGATGATCTCAAAACTTTCATCGAGCGCCCAAAACATTGACCAAAGAACTGGTGCCCAGAAGCGTCCTCGATCTGACCTGCCAAAGATTGTCGAGCGAAATGCCATTAGCTATCACCCACCCACGTCTTGGCCTTCGATCGACCATCTGTAAGATCTCGTGGTCGAGGTGGATGCGGCAAGCCCTTCTCTTGGTCGTCAGCGACAATATCTTCGTGTCATCTTCACTTCTGCCCCGAAAGTCGGCGTTGACATCAGACACTTTCTTGATCACTATCGCGGTCATTGTCGCGGGGCCTAGTGTGACGATCACGTCGGAGGACTGCCAACTCTATGGCAGCAGTGCTCTCTATTGGAAGTGGTGCCGCTCTATCAATCTCTTCGGCAAGCTGCCTCGATTTTTCCGTGGCCGCGGTGCCACCAAGGATCGCCGATTCTCCATCAAAGTGCTTAACAATTTCCTCCAAAGGAGTATTTCGTGTCTCCAAGTAGAACTTCCAGACGATAAAAAGTTCAAACAAGAGCCATACATCATAAAAGATGTAGTACCTCCATGACAGGCGTGCCAAGGCAATAGGGTTGATGTATTGATTGAAGAACAGCGAAAGATCGATGGCCAAGAACATAACTGTCAACCCCTGGACGTTGATTAGCCTTAAATACTCGTGCTACATTAGGGTCAAGTTACCTTTGCGCGCATATTGTATGGCATGATCTCAACGGCATAACCAACAAGCAAGCCGGCCCATGCGATGTTGTAAAAGACATAGTAAAGGAATATCATGACTATTACAGCATTTGCCGAACCCTTTGTTTGATGCATCTCAAATTGCGCGGAACAGATTGTCCAAATCAGGAAAATCACGAACATACCACCCGTTGAAACCAAGAACAGCAATCGGCGACCAAGTCGGTCAACGAAGAAACACATGCCAGTAGCAACGATGACGTTTACGAGTTGGAGCACTCCGTTGATGAGCAATTGAATGCTAGCCTTTTTGACTCCAATTTGATCAAGGACGATATGGATGTAATAGCTTGAAAAATATGTCAGCTAGTGCCTCGCCAATCAAATATTCTCGCAGATCATACCTGACGAGTCCATTTCCAGACCACTGAGAGAAAAACCCGAGAGAAATCAGGACGATAAGACGGTGGCGGTTGCCAGGCTTGTTCCAGAGTTCGCTCCACTTGTTGCCCTCGAGTTCTTGTTCTAATTTCAAAGTCCCCCGAATTTCGGCGTATTCTAGCTGAACTACTTCGTCCAATTTATCACCTGCTGCATGAGCGTTGGCGAGAATTCGTAGCGCCTTCTCGTTCTTCCCTCTCGAAATGAGCCATCGCGGTGACTCGGGGACAAACCTGGTTGGTGTTAGCAATCATATCGACTATTTTCAAGGGTTCATCGATTACCAGATGAAAATCATCTGCAAGACTGATGGAAGAGCCTGAACAAGCGACGGTGCTCTCCATGCCCAGTCCGATTGGACTTTACTGGTACCTGTCAATGAATCAGCTTGCTTTCATAAGAGTCTACCCCGGTGCAATGTTTACCGAACGTAAGCCATGCGGCAATGAAGCTCCCAATATACCAAGTGGTGTTATAGATTGTGGTATAGATAGCACGATGCTGGGGATGGACCAATTCGGTGATTAGGAGAGGGGATGATCCATGGGCGATTGCGACTCCAAAACCTATAAAAAACCGCGCACTAACAAACATGCCAAAGGTAAACCCAAGACTTTGCAGCGCAACACCTCCGATCATGATCGAGCAACCGATTATTATACCAGTGCGTCTTCCTAACATATCTGCCGTATAGGGAATGGCGGGCAATGCGACGAGTTGTCCAACCGCCCATATACAGTTCAAAAGTCCTAATTGCGATGGCGATGGGCTATTATAATCTAGATTTATGTTAGTCTTTGTACGGACAATCAGCAGAGTACCTTCTCACAATCTTGCCATTGCGGGAGGGTCTGGAGGCTATTCATCATCGAACTGTCGTACCCATTCGTCGCAGATGTTACGACGACAAACAACAAGCAGACGTACATCCCTCGCATTCCCTTTTGTTTATACCAGGTAACGCGGGGGAAGTGCTTCCCCGCCAACTCAAACGTTGTCTTCGTATGCTGGAAGTCCATAATGATGCGGTGAAGAGATCAGTCGTGGATCGAGGACTCTGCTGAGGCACTGAATCTGTCAAATTCAAAACCCGGAGAAGTACATGTGTGAAGTCCACATGGTATTATATGAACGTTTGGAACACTCTATCCCGATTTTCAATCGATTAAGTCCCCACTTATCCCGAACACTTTGTTATGCGCAAAGCCAGAGAAGCGGCAGTACGGACCGCTTAATATCAGAATCTCCATACGGTGGCCCAACGTTTCTCATAAGGGAGGGCCAGTAAGCACATGGAGCGGAATTCGCGGGTTTATCAAGCCGTGAATCGGCTCTCCTCCCTCTTGAGATGTGGACATGGGCAACGGCCAGAGCACTCACCCATTGAAGGTTGATACTTTCCCGCTAGCCGGTTAAATACTTACTCTAAGCCTGAGCGGGAGAGTGTTCAGAAGCATCGGGCTCATCATTCAGGTGACACTTCTCCCCAGCTTTTAAGCACTTCCCCCGCATATTATAGGGAACCGTAGTGTCTTACCCATGCATGTCAGTTAGCATGGTACTAAACTATCATATGAGAACGCCGGAAATTTTCTTGTACCTCTCCTCATCTTATTCAGGGGTGAGGGTTAAATGCAAGATTTGATTATTCGGGTAATTGACCGTATTTAACTATTCTGCACGTCGAAACCGAGATAGGGTTCTCGACCGTCCACGCTCGTCGTGTGTCCCGAAGCGGTTCGTGTGTTTGAGCAATCAAACGATCTACGAACAAGGATTTGTTCGTCAATGAGCCAATTGTATAACCGCATTTACGCCATATCCTCTCCTCACACTGAAAATCTTAGGTTTGAAGACTGGATTTTGTCGTTCCGATCGACCCAAAGCCACGACCAGATGGTTGTTTAATTAAGATCTCAGTCGATTCTGGGTCTAAAACATCCAATATAATTATAATCAGAAACTTTATCTCCACTCCCGGGGTGCCCCTTATTTATCCGAACTCGGGTAAAAGGCGGGTGTTTTGCCTCTTTCCTGCTTGTGCTACCTAACTTCTTATCTTAAATGCTGACCGTTTCTCCAGCGTCCAGCTTTTATCTTCAAAGAAAGGTACGTCGAGTTCTACAAGCTTTTTTTGGCGGAGTATCTCTTGTGCGGTCCCCACTCTCGTGTACCTTATCTTGTCTTCCCGATATCCTCTGCGAGGAAGTACAAGTAGAGGAAATAAAACCTTCGGTATACGGTTGATGAGACTCGGGTTGCCTTTTTGGTACAACAGAGAAAACCTGGAAGCTGAGCCAAAGGCTCAAGTGGGGAGTCCTCCGCGTTTGTCCATATTTCATTGCAATGGTCATCAACTGTCGGTTTCTAGAACCCCAGCCCCCCAGCTACCCATATAAATCATACGGGTAGTTCCCTTATCGATTGGAATAGAAGCTGTCATGGGCGTATGTGGATATGTTCTCTGTATATTGGTTGAGTACCACTCTGTTTGTAAATCTAGAGTGACTTTCTGGAATTGGGAGGACCGTCGGATATCTTTTGACTCACAACAGGAACCACAGGAATGGCTGACAAGCCTTGGGATACTTCAATGCTCTTCCATCCTCGAGACAGAGAAGTTGAAGCACGGTTATCACTAATTCCGCCAGAATGTCGAACATGCTGACTTGGTAGCTCTGGATTTGCACTCAGGGGTATCGATCACGTGTTGCACGCCCTCTTCTAGGACCTATCAGACATTATACCAAGAATCAAGATACATTATCCTAGAAGTCTAAAGAGAAGTACTAGATGTTAGAGTTCTCTCGCGTGTCAAAATTTTGCAGCCAGTAAGGCGCGAAGAGATACCTGCAGGAGCCAGTGTTCACAAGATGAGCGACGAATCATGCGCACCTGGTACGTATCCCTTCAATCCCAAGCATTGTTACCGCCGAAGAACATCCTGCAGCACTTATCCTGGTTGCCACGAGGCAGACAACGCCTCTTTTTGGCTTCCGAGCCAGTGTTCATACTACCTGGGAACGTAGAAGGATCCCCGCTCCATTCAGTTCAGTCCTTTCCCACTCCTGAACTGGCATTCTTCTCGTTATCTTATTCATAAGGCGTTTAAACGTCAAGGCACCTTATGTCTACGCCATTTTCATGGGGTAAAAGAGCCAATGAGCCAATGATCAAGTTGCGTTGAAGCACGCTTGATGCAAAAAACTAGAGAACCTCCTGTCCAAAGACCAGAAGCACAAAGAGACAGAAAGCCTAGGTTCATCATACTCCTGGATGATACGGGACAACATAAGTTCAGGTTGGCGCTGTAAGTCGGCCTCGATGAAGGCTTACAGGCAAAATATAGCATTGTCAAACTAAGTCAAGAGATGATGGTGCGCAGCAAACGCTCCTTGACTTCCATGTGGCGTTTAAGGTTATGAATAAGCCTGATCGTTGGATGGAGCAAGAAGGTCTTCCGAGCAGCGGCCATAGGAGGTTGTCATGAAGGTGCTGCTCGTACATCCTCATTCGATGGCGCCACCTGCCAGCGATCCCCCACAAGTAACCGCGCGCAGACTAAGCTCTCTCCGTTCAAAGGCCGCGTAGTGTAGCAGTTTCTATTGGAGCAATGAACACTACAGCCACCCAAGACACACTCTTGAGCCTCTTCCTTACAGGAATGGCTCATGTTATCGTGGCTGGCGGCTGCTGTCCATCCTTGAGGCAGAAGCGCGCGGGATCACACACAGCGCCAACTGACAGGCGGCGAAGTTAACAGGTGTATCTCCATTGATTCGACTATTCAATCCTCCTCAGAAATTTCAGAAATCGTGCCGCCGGGCTGTTGTAACAGAAGTAAGGATGAGGACAGAGGCAGGTAGTGGGAAGAAGTACATAATGAATCAAGAATCCTAAGACGAGAAATATCTCTCGCACAGGAGAGAAAACAAACACCAACCCACACATTCTTAGTCATCTCATCTCATTCGCACTTACCTACGGAGTAAGTGCAAATCCAACCATTTCGGGTTCGCTCATTCGCCATCGATTTCCGACAACCATACCTGCGGATTCGCGGGTTGCTATTGATTGATTACCCAGTGCTCATCATCCGTCTTCCGGAATACTGTACTACAGTAGCAAACGTAAGAACCAGCTTCAACTTCAAGAAGCTCGCAGTCGTCCTTCTCCAACCTCTTCGCGGCTTGAGCCAAGCCAATCAATGATACCGATACTCGGTTTGTCTTGAGGCTTGCTTGTTCTTGTTCTCTTCGCGCCCTCCTCCGGGGAGCTTCTAAGTATAGCCCGTTTGCACGAGACCCTCTGGCCGGTCGTACGCCAATCAGCAGACGCCCGCTCGCAAACGCTGTTCCATCCTGCACTACTAAAGGCGCGAATCACGTCCAATCCCAGCAGCCATTGCTGTTACCCGTCAATAATCTCCAGGGGCCTGTAGCCAATCCCTTGTGCGCTTCTCAGTCGCTGCCGTACAGGGATTGAGACTCCTCCATCGAATCACGAAGCGGCGTATCAGCTGCGTTTCCAATATAGGCATATAGGATAGGCTACAAGGGCCTGAAGAGGGGGGGCACCATCCACTAGAAACTCCAACGGATCCAACACCCACGCCTCGCTTCCTGGTAAGCGTCGGCCTCTTGCATCATCCCCCCCCCACCACCCCCCCGCCGCTTTGAGCTGGTAATTTTCCTACTCGCTCGTGGTCTCGTCTTATAGAGCGAAAACAGCACAGCGCAGCACAGCACAGCACAACAAAGTTGCTGCCCTCTGCACGCGTTGCAGCCCACCAGTCCAAAGTCGCCCAGCCCCAAGCGCTTTCATCTGCTTATCCACATAGCACTGGCTGCTATATCGGTCTTGACAGGCCTGCCACACGGACGCGCTGCACAGCTCGATCTTGACCGACTGGGGAAACAAGAAACAAGGGCCGCTTCAAGCTATCACATTATAATACTTCCCACCACCACCCCAACTACCGTACCTTCTTTCACCACGGACTGTCCCGTCATCGCAGCTTGAAGGCTCTTGTGCTCTGCTCCGAGTCATTCTTTTGATCTCACGGACACTCGTTATCTCAACGAGGAGACAAAATGGCAACCAAGCCGAAGCTCGCGCAGCTCAAGACTCCAATGACCTCAACCTTCCCCTCCGAACTGTCAGCTCTGTCCGCCAGAAGCCCACTGCCTGGATTTGCGGATTTCATAAAGCAGGAAGATTATATCAAGACGCCCATTACACCTCCGACAGCCTATACCGATTTCCTCAAGACCATGGGCAGTCCTGCTCCGGGAGACAAGTCATCCGGAAGAACCACGCCCACCTCAGCTCCCTCCACCGGGTCCAGCGAACACAGCGATTGCTCATGCAATTGTGATAGTCACAAGTCACCTACTTCAGCTGCTGCCACCCAATTCACCTTCCCATCCTCTGCACCGTCAACTGGGCGACTAGGACGTCTTCGAATCCCCCCATCTCCAGCCTTCTCAGGCGTTGACTCTCCCCGGAGTGCGACTTCAGCAGTTCGGTCTCCCTTCAGTGCACGAAGCGCGCGCTCTCCATACGATTGGGACTGTAAGAGCAGGGGAAGATATTTCGACGTCAAATCACCCAAGGCTACACGCTCAAGTGTCCGCCAAGTGAGAGAGATAGTTACCCGGACTGTTACATATACACCACGAATGAGTCCAGCACCCAAGGGAAAGAGGAGGAAGATTGAGTAGAGGAACTCTATAACGACCACGCTTTATATTACCCCGATATTCGATTCACCACTATCGTTCTCACCCGTTACAATCTCTACATATTTCTTTTGTCGCCACCCTTCACATCATCATTACTACGACTATCGAACATCACTTTCTTCCGTTTACGAATCATGCCTTCAGTTCTTGTCACGAAAATTTAAGAGACGAATACAGATATTTAAGTTAGGGAGGAAAACGTCACTTCATGTTATGGCTATCTTGCTCGGCGCATCGCCTAGAGCATCGTTGGAGTAAGGTAACGGAGGACCCGAAGGACCAAACCGGGGTTGCTTTTCGGGATTGTCATGTTCATCGACATCAAATAGTCTAAAGGATTGGGAGGGAATCTGTTTTGGAACGTGGCTATTTTGGGCGTTTAAATCGGCGTTCTTTGGCTCGGGCTCGGGTTGGAGAGGCGTGGTGGTGATACCAGAACAGCAAATCATAACATCTTACAAACGTGACCCTATCACCATGCATATCGTGTCAAACAAACAAACAAACAAACAAAGATTCTAAGCCCCCATACAAGTATAGCTGTCAGTCAACACGTCCCGATTCGATAATGTTTATCATATCAACAGAGCCCGTTCGGCGACCATGTCGACCTACAGGGCGGCCTTCTATTCAAATCCTTCAGTACCTTACAGACGGGTATCCAAATCTTCAATGCTACACAACCAGGTTCAAGGAGCCAGGAAGCCACATGTCGGACCCCTCCCCTCCTTCCATAAGCATCACGCACTCAGCTGTGTTGTGTTGGAGGGGACACACCCGCTCCCTCGATAAGATCGCCGTCGCATTTCCGAACTCTTCAAAAGGTAGGTATTATTTTTGGACGTACCAAAAGCGGCGCGCGTTGGACACCGACATCCTGGCTGGCCCTTAAGCGCCGGTGTCTTCCAGGCGGAAGGCGATTTTGCGGGTGCAGGGATGGGGGGGGGGGGGTGGTGTGCAGTAGTGGGGTGTGGGCACTGTGATTGGCCGTGTCTACAGAGGCTTCTTGCTTTAAGCGCTGGGCTGGAACCAAGCCAAGGCCAAGCAGCCTCAGGGCTACTGTACTTCGTACGGAGTACAGAATAGGGTACGAAGGAGGTAAGGCAGGGTAGGGTAGGGTAGGACTGTGAGTGAGTGAGTGAGATTTGGAGTCCCTGCGTACGCCGTACGGAGTATTGCTCACGTTATTCAAATCCCCGGCAGGCAGGTCATCCATCTCCTGGCGCGTCATTGCGAATTGGGGGAGGGGAGGGGAGGCGGCAGAAGACGATAGCGCCTCGTTGGTGGCTGTTGGCCAATCTTCATCTACAGCATACTCGGTGAGATCTGGTTCTGCTTCTGGTCTGTCCTGTTCAATGCTGGGGTTCCAGGTGAAGTGAAGCCGCGAATATGTCAGTGTCCTTTCCCCTCTTCTGCACTAGCCAATGATATTCCACGCCCTCTGGATAGCTTCTCATTCTTTCTTTCTCAATTCGAAGCTACCGTAGGTCTTTCACTACTACTGGGGGTCAGAGCTCGTCACTCATCACCTGCAGACAGCAAAGCTCCCTTTTGAGCCCTGGAAACGAAACAAGACGGCACTGTACGGTCCGGTACGAGGATCATGCAATCAAGTCACTTGCTATCATCTGCCGAGACTTGGAAGTGAAAGCAAACGGAGACGAAAAGGTGCGCCTGTTTAGCATGTACTGTAATATACTACTGTAGATGGAGGGTAAGGTACGGTATGCGTCTCTCGCGGGCCAGTCACCCGTGATGGTCTGGCAAAACTACATAATCGCTGTGCATTGTTACCAGGTGACCCTCCTCTCCTCTCTAGGAGCCTTTTCATTAGCCGTCGAGTTGTCAAGCGAGCATAACATTGCCCACCTTCCTGCATGGCATACATTGTTTCTAGTCTCGGATTGTAGTTTACAAGCGGTGAAGCGATAACAGAGAGAATAGTGGTGGTCAAAGTACTCCAGTCTAGCCGCATCTTTTTGGCTTTGTGCGTTTTTATTGGTACCCATCACCTTGTTATTGTCACTCAAGAGTATGCTCGTATGTTCCATCCTGCAAGATAGATGTATTGCTGATCTCACTGCCGAGAATAGCGTCTCGATGGTATGCTGTAAAAATCATTAAATCCTTCAATGTGATCCAACGAGCATCCAATACAGCCCTCGATCACTCTTTGGGAGTCAGTGGCGTTAATTCTCACGGTTACAGGAAGTTGAACATATAACCCCCATTACTCTCCACTACTATACCATCGCCATGACCTACCTTCCAGCAACGTTCCAGAAAGTCTCCAGGTGGTAACCCACAAGTCACTGAGGCATTGCTATTCAAGCCATGGGCCTCCCACTAGAGTGACAAGGATGTCCCATCCCATCCCATCTTCCTAAGGCAATGGAATCAGAAATAGACGGGCACAGGTGGAAGGCGCAAACCTCATGATGGGCCTCCTCCCTTGACGCAGCACTCCAGTTGTACGTTCGTTCAAGTGGCGGCGAAAACCACGCCAAACGCGGCACCCGGGCTCTCCTGTTATTCAAATAACAAACTTACCTAGCTTTCGTATCGTTGCCGCCACTCGCCCCCTTTCGCCACAGCTCCGATAGTATAGCAGCTCGGACAGAACCCGTTTCGTTTCGTATCTCGGTTGAGTCGTCGAGTCGGCAATAATTTCTCCCCATTCAATGTCCTGAGAGATCCTCGGAGCTCGTCGATATACATTACAGCCAATTGCAGCAAAATGTTCGTCTCAGACATCTAGGATGAGTGCTATTTTCCAAAGCCTTCAAAGCAGGAAAGTTCCAACTCCAGCGCGGTTGGGCGGAGGACTCAACTCAACTAGGATTTTCAGCAAGCGCTGAATGGCAATAAATTTACCACCAGAAAAACCTCTCTCCTCCTTTCAAGAATCCAGTCAAGATACAAACCTCAAATTCCTCGTGCTGTAATCCGAATCAATTATCGCAGTAGGCCTTCCATCCACATCGTCATGAACTCCATTCCAATTCAATTCATTTCCTGCAGCTCAGCCCTACCAAGTAGTAGCTTCTATCGGAGCATTAACCCCACCCCCGAACGCCGTTGGTTTCCATTTTCGGCTCTGTACAGTACTGTACTGTACTGTAGCGTTCCGCCCGCTCTGACAACACCCGAGTTGTTTCAAAGCGGCAACGCAACCCGCGAAGGATGGAGGATCCGGTTTACTTCCTTCCAGAACGGAGCAAACACATGGTTGCCACGAGCATGCTTTAAATTTGCGTGGGGCGTCGGTATAGGATTCGATCCATGCCTATAATTGTGCTTTGTTTGTTCTAGAAGCGAGAGTTGACAGTATCCTAGTCGATTGCCTTTATGCATTATCCCCCAGGACTGCAATTTGAAGCTTGGGAGCACCAACCACTTCATGTCCAACTTTCACCGATTCCGTCTTAGTTGGGCGAACTTTGACGGCTGATTTCGTTACTTTGTTCTTGTCGTTCACCAGGCTTGAGGTTGAGAAGCTAGTGCTGGGCTTGGCTGTTTATCAGCATCTTTTCATGAGGGACAATTGTTTACCAATATGCAAACTTCCTTTGAACCGACGCCTGTGTTTATTTCTGCATAGACCCCAAATTCTATCTGACTTTCCCAGTTGGTTTCACGAAGAGAGTAGTACAACGCATGGCGTTTACTTGGTATCAAGGTACAGTAGAAAGCTATTTGTTTCGAGTAAGTACAATGGGACTGACTAATGGTTCTTTTAATGAGCTTCCATCATTGGGCACTGCCAAGATGCAAGACTGCTTAAAATCTAAAAAGACCGAAAGCGAAGATGGTTTTCGTTGTGCGACTCGCTCGCTGCAAGCTGTTATTGCGGCCGTAGTCTACCGCGCTCTGGACAAAACAATCCCCACTTTGATACCATCAATCATTGTCGGAACCTCACTCTCCATTGTCGTATCTCCTCTTCTTCGTTATTCTAATGGGTTTTTTTGTCAATGGATCAAGAATAAAGGCTCCAAGTTCGTCGCAATCCATTGAACGTAACGCGTCTCCAAAAGCATTGAGCAAGTCCGAAGCAAACTGATCTACCTCAACGAGCTCAATTACGTACTTGAAGGTGTATGGGTTGTTGTGGGTTGTAGCAAATGGTCCAACACAAGCTTTGGCAACCGTTGTGCGGGCGGGGTGATTCCGAGGGAATCTGGCGACATCTCGAATGTGTTGCGGCGAAAGCGCATCCCGGTTGGAACGAAGCACTGAGAACATTTTCGCAGCAACAGTATCGAACGGGCCCGCGAGGCCCAGTCGCTGAGCAAGTTGTAGGAATTCAATGAGCTGAGTAATGATCTCTGCCTCAGTGTGGCCTGCTCTGCTCAGTATAAGCTGTCCGGTGAACATCCACTGTACGACAAGATCAAACGTCTTCTTGGTAGCATGCTTCAATTCCACCTTCTGTGCGTCTCCCTCTTTCTGCGCGTCTTCCTCTTTGAGGTTTCCGTTGAATTTACGATCAAAATACTTCGAGCTGTCACACTACAACACCGGGGAGTTAGTTATTTCCTCTTCAAGACGGTTTCGGGAGTAGAGGGGGAGCTTATATTTCTAGTTGAGGAAATTTATAGGAGGAGTCAAGAGCACATAAGACGCAACGTAATAGAAGGGGGTAGGGGAAATCAAAGAGCCAGTTTTGCTTACGACCAGCTTCTTCGGGAGAGAGTATTGCACGCCGTCCACGCCAATGATGACTCTCGGCCCATCCAAGCACTCGTTCATCACACTGCTATATCTTAGCCCGCCATTCCGTCATATCTTCAAGCTCAAACTGACTTGAGCAATGAACTGACCTGACAAATTCGTCCGCAGGCAGCCTTGTAACCAACCTCTTCGCATCCATCTGCTCATTCGTCCTCTCATCCATCTGCAGCATGATCTGCTCGTTCATCTCCTCATACATCTCCTCATCCACCTTCCGGCGTTTGGCACTCGGCCCACCGGAGGCGGGGCTCGATATACGATCGATAGCATCAGACACCATGGGTGTTTTCTGCTCCACGTTAGTTCGGGTAGAAACTATGGCCATAGAAGGTAGGTAAATCGGGAAGAAGGAATTGAATTCTCAAAACAAGACGATCGCTGTCCGGAGACTACTCACCAAAGTAGGGACCGTAGGGTTAGGGAAAAGGCCCATTTTGCCTACTGCTTGGCAGAGTAATTCGGCGATCGAGTTGGTTATCTGCTGGGAAAGGATGGCGGAGACGAGGAATATTGGGATTAATATGAATTGGAAAGTTTCGGGATACTTCTATACTTCTATTTTCGGGCGGGCGGTGGATTGAAAGACATGCGTGGTTGTGAAGTTGAGCTCGAAGTTTCTTGGGTGGATAAATGCGCTCGCATTGTCCTACACAAATGGTTCTCACCTTCCTCTTGAAGTTGAGGATGGCTGTCACGTGTCAGGGTAGAAAGTATGGAGGTAGTCCCTTCCTCTACCGGATTAGGAAGGAATGAAGCTCATGACAATGTAGATACATTCAGTGCAACATTTGTTGAAGGCAAGCATGGAACCTCCTTTTGTCGCTTTTGCACCAATGAGAATCTATGGCGTTTCTAACGTATATTTTTGGAAATATATTCAGCTTGTACTTACCGTTACCATCGGCGCGTCAAATCCATTGGCCCTAGCTATAATATGAAGACGTCCTCCAGTACTCAAATGCCCACAACCTATAATCCAGTTTTTAATCCTCCTTCTTACTCGACGATATCCTCAAATCCAGCTTCTACACTCTCCAGTGTTCATCGCGGACATCACCCATCTTCATTTCTCAAAAACCATACCATGGCATCCGATCTACACAAACGATCCGTAAACAAAGTCAACTGGAGACTAAACAAACCAGATCGCATTCTCCTCCTGGCCTGATACCATCCCTCCCCAGGAGACTTCCGCGAGTCCAACGTCGCTAACAAGGAGGTGATCTTCCGGGATTTCCTTCCGGTCCAGGAAATGCAAGGAGCGAAGGGGGAGCGCTCTTGCGGAAGCTGGAAAGCCTCGCTGCTTCCGTTGCTGCGAATTTTGAGCTCAAGGGAGTTCTTGTGAGGGGTTTCATGTTGAGGTTGATCAATGGTGGGTTCTTCGGGTTTCGTGAAGCTAGCATCATACAATCAATAACTGGGCTTGCTTGATTTAGATTTTGAATCCAAACCCGTCGAAAATGATAGGATGTGTATTTCTCTTGATGTTGTTTTAGTTGCTTTGTCTGGAAGGGTGTCACTGACATTTGCGGGGGAGGAGGGGGGGCGGGGTTGCCAGAGGACTCCTACTTAGCTCTGAGCTATTGCTGGTCTGATAAATACCTAATGAGGGTACACGCGCGACTGAGCCTTATGGGTCTGATGTTATAGTTCCATTCAATGCTTTATTATTCCGTAAGCATGCCACTCATTTCACCCCTGGCTACTGTACTTGACATACCGGCTGTATCAATGGGCATTCTCAATTCCCCTAAGCCCAGATTCAAATCCGAGCCATGGCTACAAACTTATACTGAACGGCTCCCAGAAACCGCTATTTTCGAAAGAGCCACGGCCACTGAAGGTCTCTGGATCGACCAGATTTGTATAACCAAAGCGACAAGCTTGAAGTACGAAAAGCTATTCCAGCCATGGCGACTCTTTATCAACACGCTCGAGCTATCATAATAGCCATAGAGGACGTTGAAGTGAGCCAAGAACAGCAGACCTTTTTCAAGAAATTCATTCCCGAGTTTCAAAACTCCGGGAAGATGATCTTGCACCGACCGTATTTTGGCCAGAGACCTCCTTATGCACAAGAATTCTGTTTTATAACAAAACCTGCTCTTCTAGAGTATGGAATTCGATTCTCCTGATATGGATTTCACACTTGTGATGAGCTGCCGCTTCGACGTTCTGAGACGCCATTTCTCGGACGATGAATGCTACCGTCAGCTTTTCACACTGGCTTTAGCAGCAGGAGACCCACTTGCACTCTGTTGTATGTGTCCACCTCTAAAGACTGGAAATCAAGGCTCATCCTGGATGTGCCGTCCTAGCGTCAGTTTTCCTTTTCTCCTTTCGCGCAAGAGTAGACCAATACATCCAACTTAACTTCTAGCCAAGGGACACGGGCTCAGCACCAGAAAGCACACCTTTACCACCCCTCCTAACAGATAATATAGATATTAACGACGACCCTTCATCCCATTGGATCCAACTCTCCGGCTTCCTTCTCAGAGAAACCAAACAGACAAAGATACCAAACTCTACCGCTTCACCATGACTCTATCAACAATCTTGCACTGCGGCTTGAAATGGATGTTAGAGACTGCAAATAACTGCGGGTTTCCGCCGAACCATTATAACACCTGAAAGAAAGACGCCACGGATTTTCTTGGTGACAATTTTAAGCCGGAGGGGTTGATAAGAGAGGGCATGGGTGGAGAGCGAGGCGGGACGGACGGGTGTGGATAGCCTGTTGCGGTTTGCTCTTTGGCTGGTCATTTGGGGCCAGGAGACAACGCATGCTTCTTTCATGGGCGTGGCTGTGCTGTGGATGCCGATGACTTTCCCACGGGACGATGGACTTCAGTGTGACGTTGCGGAAGTCGGGCATTTCAAGAACCGTGTGCGGAGGGTGTCAATGATAGGAGTTTCGAAGAGATATCCAAGGGGAATCCAGTTGAAGTAGCGAAGAAGAGTCTCCTAGGTAGCCTTGATCAAGTTGGGCTGGGTGGCACTGTTCAGAACCTCGCTTCAAAGCTGGAAGATTCTCGTGTTTTCCGACGCCATGCTCTCAGACGACGATGACTTGGCGATGGTGTTTCAGGAGATGGCTGTCTTTGTGCCGAGGTGCTTGATGCTAGCTGCTCAACTCGGACGGCAAGACTTTCTTTCCAGTCACAGGAGGAAACCGCATCTTGCTGCGCCGAATACATCCAGGGAATAGAAAATATCCAAGTAATGAGAGATATAGAGGCATTATGGCACTTGCCGAGTCAGGAACATACAGAAGGAACAAATACAACTCGACTCTCCCAGTTGGAAATCACGGCTTAGAATTTGATTGATTATGATCCATCAGTGAAACTCATTACAACAAGTCAAGACCGTGCTTGCTTCATGAATTAGCTCAACATTCAGCGCCACGCAAGAGCGCCTAAGGCGTATCTTGTGAATATAAAGCAAGCAGAAACACTGCATCAAATCATTAGATTCATACTAGATGGTCGCCCTGTGTGTGCTCAGAAGATGGAGTAGGATTATAAGCCGGGGCATTGTGGGGATGGGGATAGCAGTCCCGCCCATTACCAACATCGAGCTCATACGGCCCATTGTGCATGTCCACTCTGGAGAAAGTGCGAATTAGTATCAGAAACCAATTATTTTAAGGTCATATATAACATACCTTGGTTCGGCTGGAACAACGGCATTTGGTGGCTGGTATACTGTCTCCTCTAGCGGTGACATAGGACCAGGTCTATCTGGTATAGGTCTCCTGATCCCCAGACTACCACCTCTTATAGGACTCCCGGGACTTGAATTCCCAGACGATCCAGCGGGGTGCATACTCGGTATTGCAAGTTCTCTTCCATCATCGACAGGTGGACTTCTCGAGCGGTAACTCTCTGTCTCAGGCGCCGAGTGATCGAACACTCCTGCCTGCCCTGTATTCCTTCTGCCTCCAAAAGCATCAACGTCGGACTTTGGTGTTTTTGGCAGGTAAGTTGCCGCAGATGCCAGAGAAAGATGCCCTGGCATGTATGTTGGAGTAGCGTGTTGCATGTTATGATGCACAATCTCCCCCAAGGTGCGTTGACGGCCGCAGAGATAGATTAAGGCACCTGCGAGGACTAGGACTGCCGCTCCACCGACTGCGATTCCTGCAACTGCCCCAGGCGAGAGAGTAGGTTTGGATACAGCGGCGGCTGCTGTTGGAGTGCTTGTGGATGTTGCGGTAGCCGTGTTGGTCGCTGTCGAGCCGGACGTCGGAGATGAAAAGGTCGACGTAGGTGCTGACGATGATCCCGAAGATGTACTCTCTATCGGAAATGACTCACCGGGGCTGAAAGCTATCGTGGCATTTTTGGCGTACGCTTTTTGGGTGTTAAGTGTTTGCGTATCATTCTATATTGGTATTAGTAGCTACTACATGGTAAAAAAGTAGTACCTACAGGATTAATGACCCCAACCATGCCATCATCAATACATGCCCCGGGAGCAGAGCAGTAGAAAAATATTGGAGCGGTATCGTTGATCTGAACCTGAAAGAAGGGAGGCTGTGGAGGTATGACATTTAGAGGATGAAAGCCACCCCAGAAGCCAACTCTTCCAGGCCCGCTATATTCGTACGGTATACACGGGGATTCGAAATCGGCTCTCGCGACGGAGTGATTTTGCGGATAGAATCGGTATTCTGGGTTAGTTAGCGGAAGCGTTCGAAGGCTTGCCCATGACTGCAACGGCTGGAGTTACTCACCCACGATATCATCAACGTTCGCCTTCACCATATCAGGAGTGAATACAAACCCCGCCTAAGATATAGTGTCAATATGTGGATTTTGAAGATGAGCTCGAATGTACATACTGCTCCCACAGACACGGTGTGAGTAGGAACCACTGAGGAAGAAGTTGTTGAGCCTTGAGTATGGCCAAGAAAAACCAAGCTCGTGAAGGCAAAAGCCAAACATAACAATAACATTCTGAAAGCTGCTATTATGGCGAGGATAATAAGCAGGGCCCAAAAATATATGAAGACGATATCACCCACCCGGCAGTTGACGACATTGCATTTCCTGTCAATCAGCAAAGTAGAGGGATCACTTCTGAAATAGGAATGTTTCTAATTGTCAAAAAGCAATCTCAGTGTTGTGCGACAGTCTGGCTGCTTCCGTGTGAACCCCTGTATGTGGTTACCCGGCGTGAGGTCAAGCAGGCTTAGACTGTTATTGATCGCCGCCTACCAGATTTAGATTTAAAGAACATGCATCTCATTTTCAAGCAGGCCATAGGCTACCTTGGTTCAGCCCTGTGGATATATCTTGCCAGAATATCTCAGAGACAGGAGTTCTAATTGGTGACGTGACAGTTTAGACAAAATGGAAATCTTACAGCCTTTTTCCGTAGCAAACACACCACGACACCCTACATGCCACGCGAAGGATGGTTATATCAGAAATACAGAATAAAGTTGCAAAGGCCAAACAAGTTTGCTGAATGAGTTGCTTGTATTGTAATATTTGCCTACCGTGATTTTATCTGGTTGACTTTTAGTACATGAATGAGAGCTGCTGAAGCTTGAACAAACAAACAGCAGTCATTGCCTCACAAGCTTGGGACCGGTGCCACAACCGAGAAGCTTCTCAAATCGATTGGATGAAAAACGAACTGGGGAGTTTGGGAGCTGCGGTTTAGAGGTTCATACTGTAAGAAACATGAAACGAGAACGCGGATTTTCGATTTGGTTCGAATCGGGTCTATAAATCTCGATGCTATCTTATCCGAATTGTGCCATCTACTGGGCTTTACCAGACAGCATGCTGCGCTGTAGATGAACGAACGAAGCGTTCTATGGATGAAGCCCCACAGAGTGAAGCAAGAGATCCAGCCTATTCCGACACTGGTAGAGGGTATGTTTACCACAAGCCACCAGCGAGGGCTGCATTAAAGCAGAGAATACCACGTAGATCATCCTGGCTTGAAGGGACGCAAGCAGGTGTGCGTGTTGGGTAGTTGCTGTTCGGTATATCATCAACGTTCAAATGTCTTCTGGATGGGTTTGGCGGCCTGGTTCTTAAGTCAGTCATGCTCATAGTTGACAATAGTATATTGTAACGCACGTCAATGAACTTCTCCAAGTCCTTATCCAGATTCGCAAGGTCATCCTTCCTCTTCTTATTATCCGCAATAAGCCCTTGCTTCTTCCTCAGTAATGCTTGTCTCTGTTCTTCGAGTGCTAATCGCTCTGCGTGTTCATGGTCGATCCGGGCAATCGTCAAAGCAACTTCATCTGCACCTGCGTGTTCCGGATGATCTGCCAAGAACTGGTCTATTGGAATCAGAGGCAATTGCTGGTACTTGTGACTGAAAACCATTAGCCGTGGTGTTCAGCTCTTCTTTGTAGACATGACCTACTCGTATGACTCGCAAGCAACAATCTCTCCCTGCAAATGCCTCTCCTCATAGTATAGGTTCTGTAGTGCCAAATGGAGCCTGTCGATCTCTTGACGCGCTTCAGCTGTTTGAGCCTTTGTCTGTCTTGCGCCAACGTGAGCGTCGCGGTGAAGTCCTCGTAATTGAGCTAGGTATGTGATGAGTAGCTTCTGCTGTTTCGAAATCTGGAGCTGGAAATCGGAAGAGACTGGGGACGTTGGGTTGTGGCTGGAGGCCAGATCCAAGAGCGCAATTGCATGATCGCGGGTCTGCTTGGAGATTTCGAGGGTCATTTTAAGAGGGGGATCGGTGACTGTATCTTCGACGGTCATGTTGGAGGTTGGAGGACGTCGAATTTTGCGACTATCAAAGGCGGAATTGGGCGTTCTGGGCTGGAGCTTGCTTGCGTCTTGGTTCTGGTGGTCTGGTGGTTCCTGGAAGGACGACAGGGATGAGTTGGGGTGAGGCCAGGCGAGGCTACTATACAGTAAGGTAAGCCAAGCCCTCTTTTTATTGGCTGCTACTTGTACCCGAGTATTTTGACCCCTCCAAAACTCGTTTCTTTCCCTGAACAGCTTTCTACTTATTATTGTTTCCCGAAATAATTATATGTTCAAAAGCTTCACGTATTCCTAGAAGCCTTGACATTTCATACAGTACTTCTTACCGTCCTGATGGTTTATGTATACTCTGTCCTATAAATAGAACTAGGAATGAAAAAGCCCTAATTGTGTCTGTCCTGTCCTGTCCTGTCTTTGCCATCACGTTCTTCCCTCAGGCTTTGTCCGTCCCCTCCCTCATCCCTCCAATAAAAAAACCCCCGTCGTCTATACATGCCATGCCATGCATACCTTACAGTAGTATATCCGGATACACCACACTCCGCCAACCTCCCCGACCCAGCCTCCCAATCCCCCCAAAACAGGAAACTTTACTCGACAAACACGTACCTCCAATTGGCTAAAGTGAGACAGTACCTCGGTCTCGTAAACAGAAATACTCCGTACAAGTACAGAAAACGGCTTTTGTTGCATTTCGTGATTGTGCTCGGAAAGGAGAGGTTCCGAGGATTTTGTTTATCTGAGGATGCGGGTTATGCTGTATGCGGACGGAGTACGTGCTGACTGGACTGGACGCCACGATGCTGGCTCTGGAACAAATAAGCTTGGGGGGAAGAGGTGAGATGGATGGATTGGATTGGTGCGTTTGTTTGCGGAGTTGAATTGAGGAGTTTCGGCTGTGAGGCTGATGGGTTAATGGTTGAACGATAGACAGACGACTTGCGTTACCAGAATGCCAGGATATGTAATAGATAGAGTGAGATGGGGTTTATGATCCAATCCGAGGGTATGAATGGACTCTTACTGGTCGCGACTATCCTTAACTTGTCTCGAGGAGAAGATGGGACTAAGAAGATGACGACTTCTGTGAAATAGTATAAGGGAGAGATATATGCTTGGTTGTCATGGAAAATCAAAGGAGTGCGAACGAGTATCCCAGTAGCCTTTGGTGACGGAGCTTTTATTGAGTCAAACGTATTCTGATATACATATTCCGACCTCTATCGCCCACGCCCTTCATATAAACTCCCCCAATCGATACCAATTGAGTCCCCATCCCAATCACTCCCGAATGCTTCTTCACCAAAGCATTGTCTATTCTATAATAACCCGTCGTGGATTCCACCGGCTCATGTACGTATCGTCATATCCTCATTAACTCACACTCCCTTCATCCCCCCCTCATTTCCGGCCCTTCAAAAAGTACCAGGCTACTACCCCTCCACCAACCCCCAGAATGATAATCATCAGCGTGATCGAGACGCACATTATCCTACATCGGCGCTTTTCCTTGTGCTGCTTCTGCAACCAGTCGTTGTTTCTATCCACTTCGTTAGCCACAATGCCCGCCTATCTTTCCCCAAAATTCGTGCTTGGAAGACATACGCATCCTTGACGGCAAAGGTACTGGCCGAACTGTTGCTATTCGTCCTTGAACCCCGCGTGTGCTCCGTTTCGACGACGCCTACACCTCCTTCTTCCGCCATGTGCACCGCGGCAGAGAACCTCTTCCAGAAGGCGGGATCGCGCACCAGTCCCATTTCTGGGTTTTGCGATACGGGTCTGGTGAGGGAGACTTGTGCCAGCGGGGAGGGCCGGTTGACAAAGGTTTGTTGGCGTGGGGTTCGAGGCATTGTGGATTCTTGTTGATTGAACTCTTATTGCTTCGGGAGTAGAGTGTCGAAGAAGATACAAAAAAGAGCGTTGAGCCGGAGCAGGTTGAAGATTAGGGTTTTCTCATCCAAGACTTGAAGTGAATCACCCAGTGGAAATGTTATCTCTTTCTGCCTTTGTCTCCCGCCAAAGTCTTATCTTTGCTGGCTGATGGGTGGTAGAATGAATGAATGATGGCGTGCATAAAACGAGTGTACGTGGGGCAATGCCCGATTTGATTAAAAGAGTGTGAATAGAGAGGGAAGTAGCGACTTTGTCAAATACAGACTCTACATCAGATGGATAGATGGAGGGACGACGCGAAGGAAACGAAACACAGCATCAACAACAACGCAAAAAGCCAAAAGTTTTCAAGAAACAGAAGCAGGGAACGGAATCACATATGAACAGCGCGCGCACATGCTTTGTTATCCATGAAAAGGATCGGGATGAGACTCGACCCGGATAAGCTTGTCAAAGATACAGTGCATACCCACCATGGGCGCGTCTCCCACGATGTTTCGTGCACAATCTACGCCTAGAACAGGGATCTCGTGGGCCGGAGGAGGGCTATGCACGCCATTGCCGAGATTGGTGTTCAGGATATCTTGGGTAAAAAAGATGCTTGGTGATGCTAATAATAATAAGCATGGGGAGCGGACGCGCAGAGCTTTCACCACGGAAATTACAGGTGGGTCGCTTGGCAACGGTCTCGAACGCCATGAAGGGGGGGGGAGATGAAAGCACAGGCTCTGCAAGCCATCTGGACGCGCGTAACATCATTGGACGATGTGATGACTTTTGTACGGAGTACGGACAGATTTATTTATTTGTAACTTGGCACTATTTATCTTGTCTTGAGGCCGGTAGCCTATCAATCGGAGGAAGCTCCGAAATCTGAAAAGCGAACAGGCATGGGAAGCAAAGAGAGAAGGGGGGCTCAAGCAAAAGAAAAAGAAAAAGAAAAAGGGGACGAATCAGGCCCAAGCAGTCCCAGCAGTCCCAAAGAAGCAAAGCACCTCCCTCCATGATAGTCAGTCAATGCTTGTACCCTACCCTACGTACAACATCGCGCAAGGCGATCGATGGCAAGGCTGTCGACTTTATCTCGGAGTTATCAATCCCAAGATTTCCGTAGTCTTAACTGTCTTATACGCATATACTTCGTATATCTAGGTTGATACCTGCAAACTGCACAGCACAGCACGTCTATCGGTGGAGAATGCTGCGTCACGGACTGTACAGTACCTGCATTATCCCATCAACACTGACATCTAAGATTGTTTGCTGGCTTCTTTCAACGTCAACCCCGGGAGAAATGGAGAACAAGTGGTGAACGATCAGACGAACCCATCCAGTTAATGAAAACGGACCTATGGCCTAGAGAAGACCGGATTCGGGATGATTGGGTCTCTATCACCTGACTAGGGTTAAATCTTCTTCTTCAACGAGTTGAGATATTTCCTTTGGGGGTGTACTTTCAATGAAGATACTCAAGCAAGAGCAAGGTTTGTTCATATGATCTGATACAGCATGTAAGTCAGATATCATTGATTCCATTCACTCACTCCCCCCCCCATCTTTTGTGGGTCCAAGCTAGATCTCAACATCATATCATCCCACCCATACCCATCTTATACAGCACATCCAAAAACAGTAGCCATACATTCAAGGTAAAATACCCATACCATACCAAAAGGCAACATACATACCTACAACGGTACCATGGACAGCCCACTCCCCTACTGGCAAACCAACATCCCCGTCTCCCAACGCCCACAAACCTGCCCCCCCTACCTAACCGCCCTAAACGCAAAAGACATCGCCATCCTCAGCACCCCCGACAACCAGTACCACATCCTCACCTGGCCCGAAGTCCGCGCCCTCATCGCCGCCAACCGCCTCGACGCCTTCCAGCGCATCCCCTCGCAGCTGCGCCGCTACCTGCACTACAACTGGACCCTGAAGCGCGACTATGGCAGCGTCATGAACTTCGTGCTCTCGCAGCGCCTGCACTGGTCTGAGCCCGTGCGCGCGGCGGGCAGCCGCCCGTTTGAGAGCGAGGAGGATGTCAGGGTGCTGTGTAATGATTGGCCGTATGGTATTGATGGGCGCATTGTGCATTTGGTGGTTTGGACCAAGTTTGTGTTGGAGGATGATGAGGCCACGGGGGATTTGACGGGTGAGGCTAGGGGGCTCATTGAGGGGTATGTGGGGAGGACTTTTGGGGAGAGGGTGGGGAGGGAGAATGTAAGTTTCGGATTTTGTCACGTGTGTTTTCTTTTGTGTTGGGGAAGGTGCTGATGTTTTGTGTTGATGTGATAGGTCATCTGGTTTAAGAATTGGAAGATATTGAAGAGTGTTGATAAACTCGAGCATTTTCATGTAATGTTGTTTCAGCCGAATCCGGAGTTTGTAAAGGAGGTTACGCATGGAGATGTGCCGCTCAGTCAAAAGGTTGATACGCAGGTGGTCCCGAGTGAGTGATGATGTTTGAATGCTTCGAGTAACTTTTAGATGGTTAATAGACTTGAATGGGCCATATTTGCGGCTGCTAAATTGTTAATATGGGGCAGGATTTGAGAATTAGAACCAGCATTATCTTCGCATAGCTTAGATCATAGAACAGAAACGGAGCTTGCATGGTAAATATTGATGGAAGCACTTGGCCCCACACGGGTATTCCAGGAAAGTACAAGTAAATCAATTTTTTGTACATCTGCGACCTTTGAAGCTACAAGTATATTTTTCGAGCCATAATAAACGCCATATTTTGAGTCCGGGACAGCCACCAGACGCCTCGCTCATGCAAAATTCATGATACATTGCCGGACAGCTCAAAATTCCATTGGAACCCCTAAACCCATCTCCCTCTCTCGTCTCAGTTGACCATCAGTTGCTTCTCTTCTCTCCCTGAGCTCGTCATCAACAGAATCTTTCCATGCACACAGGTCAGGTGGTATGCTCTGACTTTGTACACTTGGAGCATTATTGACAAATCGCAGTTGTTCTGTAATCGAAGATACAATTTCTCGGATTTTCTTGTCCGTGTTTTTGTTCCCACGGGGGTCTCCGAGAATCTCTTCTAGCGTGGGAAAGAGGGTCTCATGGCGGAAATGAGATCGATATGGTGTATGTTGTGGAATTGTCGGGTTGAGCTTCGCATCACAGCCTATGGCGATGCTAGTTTCATGTGCCCATGCGCGTGCCACGTTACGAGGAGTATAGCCTCCTCCACCAACAAGTAGGAGTGGGATACCTAAAGACTTGCAATACGTAACACATGCCCCGTGACCTTGCACTTGTACATTAAACCTTCCCAGCCGATCTCCAGCAAGCGAGTCTGCGCCACACTGCAGGACAATGGCGGTGGGCTGGAAACGCTGGACACACATTCCCACGATTGTCTTGAAGAGCCATACGTATTGTTGGTCCCCAATCCCGTCAGAGAGGGGGACATTGATGGCATGGTGAGCGCCGGGATTCTCCTCGCTGTCAGGCCCGGTCCTATCTAGGTCACCAGTTCCCGGGAAGAAGTTCATCCCATCGTACTTGTGAATTGACAGAGTCAATACTCGATCCGTTGACCAGAACGCTTCCTCCACGCCATCACCGTGATGAACATCGATATCGATATAGAGAACTCTGGGATGTTTCCGTAAAAGTTGTACTATCGCCAGGACAATATCATTCACATAACAGAAGCCTGACGCTTCAGCTTTTTTGGCGTGATGTAGACCGCCTGACCAATTAATCGCAATGTCTGACTCGTTGTTGCAAAGTTTCCGCGCCGCATCAATGGAGGCCCCGGAATACATGGAACAATAGTTGAATAGTCCTTCGAAAATAGGGCAATCGGTATTACCAAGATTGAAATCCTTAATTTCGTTGTCATCAGGGACCGTTACCAACGCAGATTTGAGATAGTCAAGATACTCCTCGCTGTGGAAGTCTTCTAGCTCTTCTTTCGTGGCGGGCCGCGAGACGTAGGTGTCCATGGCAGCGTGCATTCCATAAGCCATGATCAGACCTTTGGCCAAAGTGAGTCGCCAGGGCTTCATGGGGTGGGCGTGCCCAAAGTGATGTTTCTCGATCTCGGGATTTGAATGCCATGATACCGTGTATCCCTTCGGCCTTGTTATGTCATTCTCCTGTATCTCTTTTACTACCTTTGTAAGTAATGTTGCATTGTGAGAATCTGACTGTTGGGTGAGTGGCTGCCAGTACTCTTCGACGATACTGCCTGAAGAGAGCACCATGTTTGTAAGAAAGGCTTGTAGCCAGTAGTGCTCGTGGATATGCAATAATCGTTGGTGTGATCGATTTCAGGGCCTCGAATGTGAGAAACTTCGCAGTGGTTGGGGAGGGATTTGGATAATGTTGGGTCTGGTTTAGCTCCAGCGATGATGGTGGGAAAGATGTGAATACAATCCTGCGGTGAATAGGATGGTTAGCTATGGCACTTTGGGTTGGGAAGCCGGAATCTGGTGGAAGGCAAATGTACTTCATGTGGCCATAGTCAAGGGTTTACAGAGTAGAGCGTGTCGCAAAGTCCATAAGGAGATTAGTCCTGGGGGGAAACTATTATAAATCAGACTTGAAGGATGTGTAATTCCAATTTGACCTTTCCATATTAAAATAATAATATGCAAGCCAGATGGAAGGGCCGAGAATGAAAGCGAAGAGGACGTTGATGCGATGCGATGCATCCACGATGCGGCTTAAAAGCCTGTGGCAATCAAGAAGGTTAAGCGCGGCGCTAAGGCGAAAAGTGGCGAGGCTGAAGGTTTGTACTCAGCCGTCAAAGCTCAAGAGCGTCGCTCATTCGTCACATACTCGCGTCGCAATCATGCGTGCCGTGCGTGCTTCTTCTTTGCCTTCCCTGTCCTGAACCTGCCCCCCAATTATTAATTTCACACTTTTCAGCACCATCCCCCATCTGAGCCCGGCTGGAAATAGAAAAGGCGGGGAGACAATTTTTGTTGTGACAACGTACGGAGTACAACAGGTGAGCATACCATGCGACTTGCGACTATTGCATTGTAGATTCATCCAGCTCTGTCTCTGTCTGTCTCTGTCTCTGTCTCTTGTCTTACTGCCTCCGCGTTCGTATGTATCCGTGGCGCAAAGCCATTAACAACCATGCCCAGAGACGACCTTTCCATCGATTTCAATAAGAACACCAATATCATGCCCCCTCCAGTCGAGCATCAGGATGCCGCCGCCACCCTCGATGAATTTATCAATCGAGCCGCGAACCTCCCGAACGAGGTCGCCTTTATGCAGGAGGAGATAACTGAGAAGGACCGCCAGATGCAAGAGTGTCTGCGTATCATCGCGAGAAACGATAATAAGATTCAGAAATGGATTGCAGAGAACGGCACTCTGATTGCGAACCCCAAGGAAGACCAGCTGCGCAAGGTCATCAATGAGAATTATGACAAGGCGAAGATCCTCAGCGACGAGAAGATCACTTTAGCCACCAAGACCCAGCTCATCGTTGACAAACACGTTCGGTACCTCGACGGCCACATCAAAGCTCTCCAAGATAGAGGGGAGTTATCGAACGATCCAGATCTTCCTTCCCTCTTGAAGCCCCAACCTCAAAACCCGGTAGTTATTGCTCGCCCAGAACCCAGCGCCGCCCAGATGCCTCTAAACACCATCGCCAACCCACCTTCTATACCACATACTCGGCATCCGAACCAGTATCCAGTCCGTGTGCCTAATGCCGCAGCTCAAGCGCGCTCAACCGCCCAAGCCACACATTCCGCCCCTACTACACCAGCTGCTGCAATGCTAAGCCGACAGGCGAGAGAGTCTTCACTTGGTGCTGCAAGCAAGAGACAACGCCTGACAGGAGGACTTGGACCTCTACCACCCAGCAATCTAGCCCGCCACTCGTCGATGACTCCAGGCACACCGAGAGGAGGAACGCCATCAGGAGGTAGAGCCGGCAGCGCCGGGCCTCGCTCATCACAAAAGACCGTTGCCACGAAGAAAGCAGCACCAGCAGGAAGCAGACAAAGCGGGGTACTGCGAAAAGCCAAACCTGTGAAATCCGGTCTTAGCAGGTTAAAGCGCGCCAACAAAAACTCCCCATCCTCCACCAACGACAGCGAGCTTAGCGACGCCGATTCCGGTACAGGAGATGAGGACGACGAGGCTGTTACTCCTCCCGGCGGTCGACATGGTGATGGAGATGAGGAAATGCTGGATCTAGATGATGATGAAGGTTCAGACGATAAGAAATATTGCATGTGTCAGAACGTCAGTTTCGGAGACATGGTAGCATGCGATAATGATAGCTGTCCCTATGAATGGTTTCATTGGAGCTGTGTCGGTCTCAAGAGCGAGCCGATTGGGACCTGGATATGCCCGGTTTGTACTAAGAGTATGAAGAAATAGGGAACCTGATTATGAAGGATTTGAACTTTAGCGTGGTGTTTCGGGGTTTGTTTTTGGGGGGAATTAGGAAAGCTTCTGAACTGGATTTAGGGCTCGTAGTGTGTCCTACGTAACGAAGACGCTAGGCGTCAGATATATTGATCCTTTGGGGTGTACAAGTAAGGTAGTTCGAAGTCCTCGGTATATCATAAATATGAACTTGTGAGTATAGGTAGTGCCTCAACAGTAGAGCATTTTTACAGAACCGCTGCGCGTAAATCCCCAGCGTATCTACGCACTCTTTTTAAAACTTTGCACACCTTGAAGTCAGTCTACCAGTCACAAAATTAACGCAGAATGTCTATTGATTCCCGCTTCTCCATCAAACTCTTTCAAGTATAAAAGTCATACAACAATAGTACTCCCGTATTCCATCAAATCACACAACTCAACACTCCAGTCTCTTCACTTCCTTCTCTGCATTTACTTCTCCATCCATATGCTCACTCGTCCACGCCTCCACCCCCTCTAAAACCTTCCACTCCAACACCCTCCTCTCCCCCATCTGCGCGTCCACAAGAAACCCCACATCCCCGAGATAAACAGCCAAGCCCTCCTCCTCACCAAACACATACATATCCCCATCCCCATCCGCATCCCCATCGCCCCTCCACCTCCACCGGAACCTCCACGCACAGCTACACTCCCCCAACCCGTCCGCTCCGTGCAGCACTACGCACAGCTGCTCCACCTCCTCCTCGGCTATCCTGTCTGCGCGCAGAGCGAGCACGTTCGTGTTGGCGAGGAATATGATCCAGTGGGTTGGGGTGCTGTTTAGGAGGAGGCGGCCGAGGGGGATGCCGGTGGCTGATGTGCAGGTTTTGGTTGAGGGGATGTAGAGGTTTAGGTGTTGAAGGAGGGATTTGTGTGTGTGGGGTGGGTATGAGGGTGAATGTGAATAAGAGTGCGTGGTAGAGGGGTCGTTAAGGGAGTCTGGGGGAAGGGGAGTGAGGGATACATCGTAGGTGATAGATGGAGTCGAACCGCGGCCGAGACGTAGTAGTTTGGGGCCGTAGGTGGAGAAGTTTTTGAGTTGGTGGGAGAGGGCCGTGAGGTCTGTGGGCTGCTTCGAGGAGGCGTAGGATTGGAGTTTTTGTGCTATGGCTGTGGGAGTTGGTATTGAGAGGTCATTTGGGAGTCTGGTGGGCGGGGGTGGCTGGCCTTGGAGGGGTGTAGCAGGTGGTGTGTATAGACTTTTGGCGTTCATGATATCAGACATGGCTGTGGCTCTTGAGAGCCAGAGGCAGTAGGAAGCCTCAAAGAGACGTGGGTGTCCTGGTTGAAGAAGCTTGTTGGACTTTCGGTGGGAGTTGTAAAGTGGTGCATTTTCTTGTTTGTAGAGATTGAATTTGAAATTCAACCCACGAGATCAGTGGAAACCAGGTGAATGGGAGTCGGTCTTTAGGAGTAAATCGATTTCTTGGGAGCTCACTCATAGCTCGTGAAGGCCAAGGTATTGACTTCAAGACGTACTTGGGGACGTCAAAACCGATGGTCTCCAAACCTTTCGGTCGAGCCATAATAACCCAACCTCCAACTTTGAAATACAGCGATAAATTCATGGTCCTGTGTCCTTTTCATGGACTTTATTATGACCTAGTTGCTTCTACGTGATTGTTCTCGCGCCTCAAGGTCCAAACCCTGCAGTACTTTCAATGATAATAGCGTTTAATGCAATCCATTCATCTAATCGTCCTTGCAGTGGAAAGGGAGGCTGTGGTGTTTCAGTAGCATTGCGATATATTGCCTCCATCATTGGATTCCGATCCGGACCTGTTTCAAGCGTTACTTCGACTACAGGCGCATCGGCAAAGGTGACAGCTGTGGGCTTCTCGAGAGAGATCGTGATCCGAGGATCTATGCCGATACAGAATGGTAAGACAAAGTACTTGACAATCCTCTCGCCTACATGCATAGCAAGAGCCTCCAAAGTCTGGAAAGAAGACTCCTCGATCGTCTATCGCATTATTAGCTCGTGCAGATGGAACATTCACAGTAACTTACCTTGACCACAATCTGTTCCAGCACATGATAGAAGTGAGATGGACGGGGACGTTCGATGCCATCTATTTTGATAGTTGCCACTACAAGCTGCTTGGCGAGCCGCTCGTTCGGGTTGACACCAATCAATGTGGGGATCTTGAGGTCGTGGAGAGTCAAGACATAAGCTTTCAGGATAGACCCGTCGTACAATAATGAGAAATCCGTCAAACTGACGCCTTCGCCTAGAAGCGATGCTTTGGGTAACATGACTTTGATTTCCAAGAGCTTCACGACCGAGGAAGGGAGAATTGCAGGAGCTGGCGTGGGGGCGCTGCTAGCAATCTCCATCCGAGTGAGTCCATGATCGATCTCCAGAGCAAGATTGGACAAAGTTTCCGGGGTAATCCCTTCTCGAAGCTCCCAGAAAAGACTGCCAGGGGCGCTGCTAGTAGCCTCCCTACGAGTGAGTCCATGTTCGATCTCCCGAGCAAGACTGGACAGCGTTTTCATCGAATGCTCTTCTGGGTTCACCGAGAAAAGCTTGCAAGTCTCCAATATCTTCTTGCTTAGGATTCCATAGTGAACCGTGCTTCCTGTCACAGCATCTTCATTCGAGGCCGATTGGAAGGGTTCTCGGAGAGACACAGAAGCAGATATCAAGAGAGGTTGAGCCTTCCCTTCCCTTCCCCACGCATCTCTACCGACCACAAGCGACGTCTGCAAGTTTCTGACGCGAATTACCGAGTGTTGTTTTCCCGCCTCTTGGAGTAGGTCCCAAGAATATGTTGTAAATGGCTTCATGCTGTTGAGCGAAGTTAGAGAAAAACGGCAGATTATTGAGGCGTGTCGACGTAGCTGTAAATTAGGTAGTTGGCTGACTTGACAATTAAGACGTGAAGACTCTGACCTGGAGCTCAAGGATGGATGTGAGCGGCTATTTAAACTCATGGCTCTTCTCCCCGTCAAGATTTACTCTTTTAGGCATAGAACACCAAGACATCTGTACGACCAGGTCAAGAAAATATCACTTTCGCTAGTACTCCGTACCGAGATCACATGATACCACCATTGTTAAAGGGTCGCAGTTTCTAATCCTTAAAGTCACTTCTATGAGTTATGATACTTTGAGTTTATTGATATCTATTGCATTCATTCGTCTCTATTCTTATCGGTTGGGGACAGATTTGAAACACACTCCAGTTCGTGACATGCTCATGCCCCTATTCTCTCTCATTCGCTTAATCCTACTATTCGTTATGCCTTTTGTTTACTCCGTAAATCAAGAGCGCAAGTTCTTACCTAGGTACGACTGTTCATAGAAGCTAGGCGTAGTTGCTGAATAACTTCCCTGTAGCATATTTCTAATCTTTCATTCTAAGACCAAAACCAGTAAAGGTTCAACATATCCCAACTTTGATTTCTCAACAAGCTGGCTCTATTTAATATTCGAATGTAATTATATAAGGTATATACAAGGTACAAAGTATCAAAGTGCCATCCAAAATCCCATGCCCAAACTTTTTGCCGCAACCCACGTAAAATATAACTCCGCGCTTAACTATGCCAAACAGATCTCACCTGTTACCAATCTCTAAATGCATACTTTCCCAACAGTATAAGATGAATTAAAGACGATCCGGGCTCTCCGCGCCTGGCATAATGACCTCGCTGGCATCCTCAGCCTCATGCTCAAGCCCTAGCCTCTCAAAACTATATGCCTTCACGCCCACAAAAACACAGAGCGCAATACCCACCACCAACGCACCACCTAGCAGAATAAGATTAACAGGGAGTGGATCCCCATGGAATACTTTATGCAGCAGCGCATCCAGGCCGCTTTGGCTGAAATTGAACAGGCCAGCGAGGCAGATGATGAGTCCGTAGACTGTGCCGAAGGTGCGGAAGCCAAAGACTTTGGCCGAGTAGTCAGATACTGCGGTATAGTAGAAGGGTCGATAGAGGACGAAGAGTGATATGTTGGTGTATGCTGCCCATGTATATGGTAAGCAGCCCAGTACGCCGATAGCAGTAGCAATTGTTACGAGAGCGCTGAGGACGAAGAAGGTGCTCGTGTTGTCTAATACTAAGCCGATGAAGGGGATAGAGAGGATTCCTCCGAGCGGAAGAGCGACGTCGAAGAATGTGTTGATTTCTACTGCTTTGTCGTAGGACGAAAGCAGATATTCATATTGAGGCCGGATGGTCGCAACGAAGAAATTGATACGGGTCATTTGAATGACTGTGAAAAGGGTGATGAGAAGAAACCAGGGTGAGAGAATCTGTTGCGTTACAGTCTTTCCATGCATTGCACCCCAAACACCAGAAATGGCCTGCTTGCGCTCCTCCTGCTGGATTTGCGTTCCTCCAGATTTTGAGCCTAGAAGATCTGTGATCTCGGAAACGACGGATTGGCGATCCTGCCGTCTTTCGTCTTGCAGAAGAGCTGTGTGTTCGTCCACTTGGTCATCGTAGTTGGTATCTGCATCTTCGACCTGTTTTACAAGCTCACCGACGGTCTTGTAGGAAGCTTTAGGCATGAGGAAGATCTGGACGATGAGAATCAGGACCGGAACAATCAGGTAGGCCAAAAAGAATTTCTTCGGCCAGAAGGAGCCGTTGCTCCACTGGTAGATCATGCGATAAATCAAGAATACTGCTGATGACGAGTCAAAAGCTCCAGTTAAGAGCGCCAGGATAAGTCCTGAGTGCTTGGGAAACGTATTCGAGAGTTGAAATGAGGAAATGAACACAAATGGACCTCCCAAAGCCAAGAATAGATAACCAGGTATATACGCATCGAACTTTGCTTCGGAGGCAAAAGCAAAAAGCACAGCTCCAATCGCCAGCAAAAAGCTCCCAATAATTCCACAAACTCGAGGTCCGAGAGTATCCAAAATTGCTCCAATGGGCAGAGCTGCGACATTTGTGCCCACAGCTGCAACTGTGAACATCAAGTTCAAGTGGATTTCCTGGTCGTAACATGTCCGCACACCCTCTTCCAATTCTTCTTTCGTGCAGAGATTTCGGTAAACGTGTTCGCGGATCAGGACGGGCTTGATTGCTGCATAGCCAAAAACGATTCCGGCGGCGAAGAGGCAGTAGATTACTGCTGCGAAGACTTGCACTGTGGGAGAAGCACCGTCAGTATTTGCGCACTCGTTATAACTCCCAGCCGGAATATAACAATCCGGGGGAAAGACTTACGAATCCTCTTGCTCTTAGGCACCTCGAAAGCCCCAATAGCCTGTACATTTTCTTCCACAGCAGGCGCGACCCACGATCCAGGCAGCGGACTGAAGCTCAGCTTGCGGTCTCTGGGCGAATGAGAGCCTGTGGGTGATCTCCCCCTCTCCGGAGACAGCGTCTCATTAGAAGTAACCCTCTGTAACAGCGACATGCTTCTGTCGATTCGCTATTGGAGAGTGTCAAGATGGTTGTACAGCGCGTGTGGGAAATATTTAGGTGCAACCTCCACAAAGTGAAACTGGTGGAAGTGGAAGAACTACTATACCACTAGGTACCTTAGCTGGTGGCGGGGTATGTACTTTGTAATGGCGTCACTGCTCTTCTCACTAAGAGTCCAACTGAACAGCAATTGAACACCAGCAAAGTTAATATTAGGTATAGGAAAATACAATACAGTATACGTATACAGCAGGAGAAGAGACTTTATGTGTACAAAAAAAGATGGATGTCCCTCTTCAGCTGTTAAGTATTCCACAAGTCCAAGGCAAAGATAAAGAAAGATCTGCTCCGCCGCTAGCGGAGAGAGTACCGTGCCGTGGCTGCGTGGAAAAGAAGCACGGCACGGTCGTGCAGTAGCGTCTTCACCAATCATTATCTGCCTTTCGGGCGCTTCCGTTATACATAGATAGGTATGCAAACTGGGAGATTGTCCTTATTTGCCCCTGAAGAGATTTCAATTATTGGTCCAAGTTTTGGACTTTAATTAATATCTGTCTCATCTCGAGATGAGACAACTTACAACTTGAACTGAAGATATTGTTGTTAGACTTTCTTTAAAGGCCTTGAATCTAAGTTCATTATCGCTGAAAGTCAGGCTACTAGTTATATCATATTTCCAACACCGGCGATCAATGTCAGCTCATTAATCACAAACCATACTCCTAAGTTCCTAACCCCTTGAGACCAAAGAAGTCTGGTTATGTGATCGCCAAATTAGCGAAACCTCCCTCAAGTGGTTGTTTATAAACGCCAGAGTGCAGTAATCTCCAGAAGCTCCATTGCTGGAGTGTAGAGCAATGAAACGACAGCCTCAACCCGAAAATCCGTCGAAACCTGCGCCATTGGCAGAGTCCATAAGCTGCCCCAAGAAAGCATCATCGTACCCGAAGTCTCCCACACCGAGCGACATACCAATGGCTTGCTCAAAGTTATCACCCATCGTGTAGCCCATATCCATACCAAAGCCCGGATCGAAATTTGCAGGCATTGGCATGTAGCTTTGGGCCATGCTGAACTGACTCATGTCGAAGCCTTGGCCTGGTTGTTGCCATTCATTGGCACCTCCGGGATACTGGCTAACATTATCAGTTTGGGCTCTTGAATTGCCCGTTGCAACTTCACTAAGAAGTTGAAGTGGCGTATTCGCAGGGCTGAAGGATTGCTGGCCGTTATTTTGCGTCCCTTTTCCTTTCTGGCGAGAGATGGTATCGCCTGGTGTTTCTATAGCCGTTTCTGTCAAGAGGGTAGAGGTTGAGCGAGGAGGCGACGAAAGATGTGCTACTTTGCCTTCTCTTTGGCGATGAAACCAGGTCTTCAACATGATGAGAACCATGAAGAATTTTGCAGCAGGTCGGGACTTCTCATCCGCCGCAGCGGCTCTGAAAATCTCAACCAAATTATCTAAATACTGTTCAACCTTCATGTTGTCTTTGTCGATTACCTTTCCTAATTCAGAATTGGGCGTTGTTGCCGCGAAGTACATCTTGATAAGAACAACAACAGCATAGGCAACCCGAATAAAGTTGAAGATTGGGAGACACCGAATCGTTTCAACATCGAACCGAAAAAATGACTCGAAGATACCATCAATGGCTGTCAAACAGCTTGATAATGCACTGATCTGAACAGCAGTCAGAACATCAGTTGCGTGATCTTCAGATCCGCGAAAAACCTCCTCTGTGAAGGGTGGTTTGAATTCGTCGACATTGTGATCAACATGCAAAGCGACTTCATGCATATATAGATTGACGACATGGTGGGCTATTTGTAACGGGGCTAGGTAAGGTTAGCAGGTTTGCAATTGCAAGGTTTCAAAGAATGCATACGGGATCTGGCTTCATCCGGTACAAGGCTATGCCACTTCTCCAGGTCTCTCTCAAAGCCTTTCAGAGCAAATTGAACCTTCGAGTCTGTAATGCTGACAACAGCTGTGGGGTCATCCATAGCAAACTGAGCGCCGACCTCCTCAGCGATATGTTGATTGCGCACCCAATCACATAGAAGTTTGTCGGAAGCAAGAGCATCGGGGGATGTTTCAAAGAATTCTAGGCAGTTATCCATGAAAGGCGCCCAACGGATCAAGTTTGGTCGACGAAGGCCCATGGAGGCGTTGCAACATAGGAAATAACAAACCATCCAAGATCGTCGTGCTTCTGGGCTTTCAGGGTCGGGGTATGGTGTCCGCCGCCATGGATGGTCTCTCCACAGACCGCCAGCAAATTTTCCCTTATTGGCTTTTGATTTCTTGCCCATGCCAACATCAATAGCCATAACAGCAGCAATATGGATGAGTTGGTAGAACTTCAGCTCCTCGAAGTGTTCCGGGGGCCAATACCATAAAGTGCTCACGTGGAGTGCTTGTATCAACTCTATAGTTTTCTCTCCATTAACAATGATGCGCTCTGCATAGATGTTCATGATCTCTTTTGTCAGGGTGCGTTGAAGTCCAGGATAATTCATACCAGAGCTGGAGGCAAGAATGGCGAGGAACAGGGTAGGCTTCGTCTTACGAACTTCTGCTGATGTTGTGCCCTCTGGGAAAATAACAGCAGGCATGTGCGGTGCCATGCGTTCGACATAGCACACGAACATTACATTTGCCATTTCGGAGGTTAGAAGGCCTCTATCTACCACATCTGCATATTCATGTGTCTCCGCCTTCTTCACTGGCATTGTTGCTCCTCCTAGCTCGCTAGCCGCGTATTCTTGTTTTCCTCCGTCGACTGGTGCCCTTGGAGTGGGGGCAGGAGAATTGGGGAAATCGCGGCTGTCTGCATGCTTGCGCTTCTGTCCAGCCATGACCATCGGAGGAGCAGATGATTTTCTCGTCTCGAACTCTGGCGCCTTGGAGTATGAAGACCATTCGTTCGAGTTCGTTCGAGCCTCCGGGCGACTCGCGAACGGGGCGTTGTAACTGCCATTGGTGACTTGTTGATATGGATTTGACCGGGCTTGAGCGTAGCTCTCTTGGTTCTCCTCGGCCTGGCTATTCCGAGCGGACTTTGCTTTCAACGACTCGGTCAATGCATCGATTTTCTTCTCCAGCTCTGCAACGCGACTGTCTGTCTTCTTCTGTCTCTTACGACTCGGAACTGTGATGATGCATGTACGGCCAGCTTTTGCGCATCTCTTGCAGTCACCCTGAGGATTGTTGGGATCTAGCTCGCACCTTTCAACAATTAGCAATTAGCAATGGTGATGGCGCGTGGATCGAGCAGTAACATACCGGACTTTCAATCCGCGACATGCCTCACAAGCGCGCGATCGCTTTGGGTCGTCAAGTCCTCCATCGTGGTCTGATGCCGCATTTTCACCCGACTGAGGGGTCTGGGGAAGATAAGAGATTGGACGAGGTGATGGTTGGAAAGCCGCAGGATATTGTTGATGCGGTGGGCCGGTTGCAGCAGATCTCGAAGGTGGAGGAGGATGAGCTGCAATTGGAGGTGGGAGGTTGTTTGCCACACGCTGCGCAAAGGCACCTGCTGAAGCAGCTGTGTCTCTGAGCCTTGGGTCGATTGGATTCGAATTCGATGAAGCTGAAGCCGAAGCCATCGTCACTCTCAGCGCACGAGTAAATATTTGTATCCGGTACTTTTCTGTTCCGTCGCAAGTCGGGGAGTTTTCGACGCCGGGACCGATGTTGGGTGTGTTTGCCTGTGGCTGAAAACTTGCAGTTGGGGAAGTTGCGGAGTAGCGTGCCGTGCTTCTTGAACTACCGGTACTGTAGAGTACGAAGTATGTACTCGTGAGTAACTTATCTCCGACCTCAAATTGTTATAATTCTCATATCACGTTATTTGCCGTCCTAGAAAAGTGAATACTCCGCCAGATAATAATAGGGTTTGCAACAAAAACAATCTATTCATTTCCCATGTTCACATGTCACTCAAAACCCCCTCTTGCAACACCACCACGGAGACCTTTGACGATCTCTTACCTATATGCTGGTCACGTCAAGAATGTTCAAGCTGTCTGGACCAAGCTCCCTGTAGTTGGTGCCCATCAGTAAGATCCACGTCTCCCGGTCAGAGCCAATACTAATCATCCTCGAGTCCTCAACCTGTGTGCCGAATACCTCCAAGATACCTATACTTGCTCCAATACGCAATCCAGACATCTGTCCGCTTTGGTCAGAACGATGGGAGCTTAGAACTCGGCCACTCGGCTGTCATGTCTCGACTATCACATTCCTTACATGTATTATTTCCGTGTTGGCTACCTTTCTAGCTGTTGGGTTCACTGTCGTTGGATTCAAGGTAGGACGGAGAATCCAGGCAAACTGGAAGACTAGGCCAGAAGGTTGGTGGAAGGCATGGAGTCGTTACCAGCCAGGATGGTGGAGAGGCTGGAGACTCAGGTTGGTAGATATAAGGGATGCGGAGGCAGAGAGGCCATTGCTCAGTCATGGATGACAGACAGCCTGACAGGTATATATTTTACTTCCTGCTATGCCCTACTAGAAGAAGTGGAGACTAGCCGAGTTCTCTTGAGCGATAGAGTGTTGTTCTGTACTGCGCGGAGCCATTTTCTATACCGTGTAAACCGTTCAAGATTACGTTTGCCGTTGGAAAGTGTGTGGAAAGGGAAGACCAAGAGAGGAGTGAAAACACCACCTACAGCAGTTTTGAATTACTCGAACTTTGAAATCTATCTCCTCTCCTTTCATCGAGTTCACGGCACCGCGCATTAGTACAATGCAAAGACCCTCCTCTCCTTAAGCTTTTTTTCTCACCTGGCTATTGTAGTTGTAGCTATCAAAATAGAGGTGTTGATTCGTACTGCATTTCCTATACATCTATGTGGCGGCGGCCTCGTTTAGTATTCACCAAATATAGCCCAAGAAATATTTTTGTTGCACGTCGCCCTCAAAGTCCGATAATATGCTCGGTGTTAAGATCAAGTTTTGTTGCATTTCGCAATCGATATGCTTATAACGCCGAAAAAATATGCTTCGGGAGGCTTGACGGAAGCATCCCGGTGTTAGGACATGCTTCTGTGCTTTCGGCGTTAAGTTGAGGCTCTTGCCTCTTTGAACACCTTCTCCCTAAGTCCATGGAAGTAATATGAAATTGTTATAAGAGGGGAAAGGAGGTGGGTTTTTTTCCAAGTGATAAGTTGTCAGTCGTTGTTCTCTGTGCTGTATAGTTCTAAGCAATATCCACCGCTTGATCTTGTTCATTTTAGTAAGAACTTGGACCATGTGGGAACTCGACCGCAAGGCTCAGTGTGAAGTCTCTGGATCTGTTCTCTGGATTACCGATTCGGCTCAACAGTAATACTGAAGGGTAAGTTTGTAACTTTACAGTCATCTACAAAATTAAAGCTGCTAAAATCATCCGTTTGTGGCATTTCCAAAACTTGTAAGCGGGCTCCCTTCTTTGACAATTGTATCGAGGGGTTCAGATCTATCACAGAATGCTAGGTGCTCTTCAGGCTGGCACAAGGTAGAGGTGTCGCTCTTTGGAGGCAGTCAATCGCTTGAAAGCTGGGCCAGGATACACTAGACATTTGGAGTGGATTTGTTTACATGTACATTGGCCGCTCAAGATCAGACAATATGATACTCTCAAACATGGCATGGCTCTTAGAGCTGTAGAAATAAAATGAGCTGAACTCTGATTTGATTTCGTATACTTGAAAGCTTTGCTGACGTTTAACCTACTGAAATGTCAAGATGAAGTTCTCAATCAGAGAGTGGGTGCTGGGTTGTAGCTTCGTCTGCATCCAAAAAAAAGCATGTGGAGACTTTCAAATTATGAAGATA
Source organism: Lachnellula cervina (assembly GCA_007825325.1). Classification (NCBI taxonomy): domain Eukaryota; kingdom Fungi; phylum Ascomycota; class Leotiomycetes; order Helotiales; family Lachnaceae; genus Lachnellula; species Lachnellula cervina. The sequence goes on along the minus strand of QGMG01000056.1, from coordinate 21,091 downwards.
TTTTGATCGAGACAATGGGAATCAAAAAGGGCTAAAATTTGAGCCTTACGCCACAGTGATGGCCACAGACTACCAGAAGATATCTTCTGTGAAAGAGGAGAGCATCATTCTCTACCAATAACCGAGATATGAGACTCTTTGTTGCAGCTCGTCCTCTCCGACTCAATCCGGGACGAGGCCCACTTGAGCTTGGTGATTCGAGACCGAAAGATTCGTCGATCCCGACGCCACGATTCTTGCTACAGAAACTATCATTTTTGCGATATGCAACAAAAGCCGAATCGGGCACGACTTATTCCATACTGCATGTAGCACGAGCTGGTACCAACCTAGTGAACCATCCTCAAGATCCTGCTGGAATCTTTCGCACAGTCTTACTTGAGGTATTTTGCAGGTTGGCATTTGAACACAAAAGACGCAGATAGAATCGAGTATATATGCTTGAGAGAAATTTATAGTAATTTCATCCCTTGGGTGAAGCTTTGAAAGGGGTGCTCGGAATAGAGAATGAAGCCCAAAGGAACCCCCACGTGGCGATTTCAAAAGAGGCTGTACAAACGCGTTGTCAAGTCTTGTACTCGAGTACAAACTCGGAAGAACGTATGCATAGCAACGGGACGAACAGAAATGGTGTATCAGAAAGAATCAATAATTACAGTATTATCAGCCTCAAGTGCGTATGGTGGGTCCGAGATTCGAGGCCCGTGAAGCCCCTTTTCAGGGAGGGCATGATTAGGAGTATTGTATGTACCTGGATGGCAGCTTGCGAAGAAGTGCCGGGGGAAGAACTATGAAATCAATTGTGCTGTATATCAGTTTTCTATCCCAACAACTCGATGGGGCGTGAGTTTTCAAGCAAGCAAGGCAATTGTTGTTGAATAACGGCAGCCATGCGCCACACGTTGAGGGACTGTTGTGCAGAGCAGTTGAGTCGAGAGAACGAAAATGGATAGGATAGGGGGAGTGGACATCTCGGTAGACGCAGGCAGGGAAACTAACGGCGGGAAATCAGGTTCATTGAATGATCCCTGCCAGTGCCACTATTCTAACACCCTTTCGGTCTTATACCCAGCCTCGACCCTCGACTCACGGGGGAATAATTTCTGGTTGCTAGACAACAAGCCACGGTTGGATAAATAGAATAAAAGCTCGTCTTGTCGACATTCATCTGCCTTTTCTTTTCCTCAAGAATATTGACCTTCTGTGAAGCATCAATTCACTTCCCCATCCCATACCCACGTACCTCCGTAAGTACCAATTCCTGCCCTGCTCCTGCCAGCGGCTGTACAATTACGTCAACCAGAAACAACGTATCAGCTAATGCAAGCTTCCCCCCTTTCAGAAGCTACCTACCTATCCTACCCTACCCTACCTATTACTGCCATCCTCCCCTACCTCCGTACAGAAACAACCTTCCAACTTCCTACTTGAACCTCCCACGAAAGAAAGGACGAACTCCGAAATACACACAAAATGGCCGCTGCATTGAAGAGCGCGTTGCCCTCGCATTTGAAGCCTTCTAGCCTGGGGGCTGGTGATGCGAACGCTGAGTTCGCCAGAAAGCATCATGGCAAGACACAATCACATATGGTGAGTGAATCTGTTTCTGCCATTTTCTGCCACGTTTTTGCAACATGAATGTGAGAACGGTGTCAAACGACCCTATCCAATCCAGGGCAAGTATGGCTTGCCCAACAGCTCCATCATATTGGTATTCGGCCAGCAAGTAGTGACGAGCAATTCCTTGAATCTCGTGGAAGGAAGGAAGGAAGGAACGATCCACGGCGTGCATCACGTCATGGGAGAAGACTGTCTCTGCATCTATCTACCTGGTAATTTGGTGCATTGGGACAGACCAGGAAAGAACCTTCTACACCTCGAAAGCAAAGCTCTACCTCGATCCTTGGGCTTCACATCTGCCATTCCTTCCGAGCCCCCCCTCACCCAGCACCCTGCCTTTTGCCCATCTCTCACCATGGCTGCATCCAACCTTTCTACCGGCACTTCTGCACCGTCTCTTAATCATACTGAATATGATGTGCCTACGCCGCTTCCAATTCCCGAGCATCCAACACTAAGAGAAATCGCAAAGCTGATAGATCATGACCAGGCGTTCGAGAATACCTCTACATCTGTAGCTGCGAGCCAGATGCGAAATGCCCTCAACAATCTCGCCGATACGGTTGAAGATCCTACCGAGAAGAAGGTACGTTCCCTTTAAAAAGCAATTTTCGAGCCTCAGCTAATATCTTGAAGCTCTTCGAGACGGAAATGGACAACTTCTTTGCGCTTTTCCGCAGATACCTGAATGACAAAGCGAAGGGAAACCAACTGTAAGCTTGCAAGCTTCAACATTTCGATACAAAAGGCTAATACATAAATAGTGACTGGGATCGCATTGCACCGCCAGCAACAAACCAAGTTGTTGATTATAACGAGCTGGCCAACTCCGAATCTGTTTCTTTCCTGAGCAAACTAGCTGTTCTCAAGCTCAACGGTGGTCTCGGTACCTCTATGGGATGCGTTGGACCCAAGTCTGTCATCGAAGTTCGTGATGGCATGTCTTTCCTCGACCTTTCCGTCCGACAGATTGAATACCTCAACCGAACTTATGATGTCAACGTCCCTTTCGTTCTCATGAACTCTTTCAACACAGACGATGATACCCAGAATATCATCAAGAAATATGAGGGCCACAACATTGACATTATGACCTTCAACCAATCCCGATACCCCAGAATTTTGAAAGACTCTCTGCTCCCAGCGCCCAAGTCATTCAACTCTCCTATTTCTGACTGGTATCCTCCTGGACATGGAGATGTCTTCGAGTCTCTCTATAACTCGGGCATTCTTGAAAAGCTCATCGACCGAGGTGTTGAGATTCTCTTTCTTTCCAACGTGGACAACTTGGGCGCGGTCGTTGATCTCCGTATTCTTCAACATATGGTCGAGACCAAGGCGGAATACATTATGGAATTGACCGACAAGACCAAGGCCGATGTCAAGGGTGGAACCATTATTGACTACGAAGGATCTGTCCGTCTTCTTGAAATTGCTCAAGTGCCAAAAGAGCACACCAACGAATTCAAGTCGATCAAGAAGTTCAAGTACTTCAACACCAACAACATCTGGTTGAACTTGAAGGCTGTCAAGCGTATTGTTGAGAACAATGAGCTTGAGATGGAGATTATTCCTAACAACAAGACTATTCCAGCTGACAAGAAGGGCGAGTCAGACGTCTCCATCGTCCAACTTGAGACCGCTGTCGGAGCTGCTATCCGTCACTTCCACAATGCTCATGGTGTCAATGTTCCCAGAAGGCGTTTCCTGCCAGTCAAGACTTGTTCTGACCTAATGCTTGTCAAGTCGGATCTGTACTCGCTGAAGCACGGCCAACTACAAATCGACCCCAACCGTTTCGGCCCAGCTCCTCTCATCAAGCTTGGAAACGACTTCAAGAAGGTCTCAGACTTCCAAAAGCGTATTGGCAGTATTCCCAAGATCATCGAGCTAGACCACTTGACCATCACTGGTGCAGTCAATCTCGGCCGTGGAGTCACTCTTAAAGGCACGGTTATCATTGTAGCAACAGAAGGCAGCACGATTGACATCCCTCCCGGATCGATTCTGGAGAACGTTGTGGTTCAAGGTTCCTTGAGACTGTTGGAGCATTAGATGATTGATGCTTTGTAATCGATAGAGTGATGGATGGGTTTGCGATTTCAGCATGCATGTGACCCGGCTGGGTTATGATTCAGTTTTTGGTGGTTTATACATCTTATGAGCATGAAGCTCGTGTACTACTCGGTTTTATTAATCCGTTGCACTCAATAGAATTGCGGAGGTTTATAAATATCTACCTAATAAATGATTGTAGACGTGATGATTTCCCCCACTTACTCCATTGAGGGACGTCTCGCTTGCAGCTAATGCCCTGAATCGCCATTTGTAGGAGCGTTTGAATAGAAACAACAAGTATTTAGATAGATAGAACAACCATCGTACAAACCACTTACTGAAAGCTCCATCTAAATAGTCGTTACCTACTGTTACAAATCTTAATCCAGGTTCCTACCTAGATGCCTTTTTCTTTTGCCTTATTTGAATAGTAATCGGAAGAACCCGGCACTATTGCTATCTTATCGCCGGCGGGAGCTTAAAACACGAACATCGTGAGCCTTGTTCATACCATACTATATATACAATACCATGCTTTACTTAAGCATCACCGTCTAAACTTTTGTGTACCGCTTCCTTTTTTGGTCTACATTGCTCTGTCTTGAATTTTCTTGCATAAGAATCCGAAAACGAGGCTGGCGAACTAGATCTGTGAGGGGAGATTACCCCACGAAGCGGCGGGTACATACAACATACGGAGGTCGAATGAGGCAGCACAGAAGAGAGGGGTGAGTGCTATATGGCGTGTATGTGCAGTCTAACTACGTCAAATGGTTATACGAGATCCGGATGCTGATCTGTTCGACTTGTGTTGTAGTGTGGTGCAAACAACCGGAGACCTGACTCAAGACTCGAACTCGAAGAAAACGAACCAAACAGACCTGGGATACTCGATACAAACATCCGTATACTTCGGACATATACATATACAGACAAATTGATATATTAGACGTAGAAGGAACTAGGAACAGTCAAGGAGGGCACTTTTGTTGTGGTTAAGAGGAGGCAAGGGGCGAATCGAGACGACGACGAACCACATCCCCACACGGCGTGGTTCAGTGAACGAAACTAGAGTCCTAGTACGGAACTAGATATTTGTCCTGCCTGTGAGATCGAATTCATAATCACATCGAGAAGGATAGTGGTGATTGAGGACAGGGCCTGACTCTGAGGGGACATCTGCGTTGCTCTCTTCAAACATTGCAAACCTCAACCACCGATTTCCGCCAACCCAGCGTCCAGGAACCATTTTCAAGATAGTCTTGCTATTGATCGGTACACCAAAATCTTTATTATCTAGATCGAAATGGATAATCGACCCGGGTCAGATAAATATTCTGTGGCCATCCAGCATCGTCCAAACAGAGAGGAGCGGCCTCTGCCGCCATATCCAGGGTCAAGTTCTGCTCAACATTCAGATGCCCAAGGAGATGCCGGTGATGCTGCATTGTACGAGGGTTTGGTGACTGGATCTCAAGGGGCTGTGAATGAATCTACTCGAGAATATGAGCGATGGAGGGAATCAGGATACCAAGAATCTCCGAGTACCTATGCTGGTGGAAATTCAGAGGTCAATATAGTTTCTGGCTCCTCGTCACCAGGTCTAGAATCACGGATTCGGGGTAGTTCTGCTTCTCAGCGAATAGGAGAAAAGCGCTCCCAGGCAAACGAGGCTGTAAATGAAATGAGGGCGAATAGACCATTCCGACCTGATGGACCTTCGGGTCCTCGAAGAACTTCTTCAACATCAGTAACAAGTTCAGCACGTTCAACAATGGTCCATCAGGGTGATGGGCCCTCTCCTGGGGTAGATGTATCGCTGCTTTCTCACACCCCAAGCCAGAATCGACATCGACGTGCGGCTGCCGAAGGATCAGAGGTCATTGCACCTAGATGGCAGCCAGATGCTGAGGTTACGTTTTGTCCCATTTGTGGGACACAGTTCAGTATGACCCTCTTCTAATGCTCCATGATTCACCTACTTATCATTATATTAGGCTTTTTTGTCCGAAAACATCACTGCAGGTACGTATTCACACTGCATTTGCTGGATAGATGAATCTCGGCAGTTCTTGAAGACCCATTTATTGACACATGCCCTCAGGAAATGTGGAAGAGTGGTTTGTAACTCGTGTTCTCCACACCGCATCACCATCCCGTATCAATACATTGTTCAGGTACCAGTCGAAGGTGCTGTCATGGGCTCATGTGTTAGTATACCTCGTCCATCTGTAGACGCTGCCCGAGCTGGGAGTTCTAGGGAAGTTGCGACTCTGGGTGGAGAACGGGTTAGACTATGTAATCCATGTGTTCCGGATCCCAACATCGCTCCTCCCCAACCATCCTTCCACGACCCTGCACAACCCTATTCCTCGCCGAATCGGCAGGGTCGCTCTGCCAGTGCGGCATCCTCTTCTTACGCCCAATCTCAGCGGCAACCAAATAACTTGGAAACATTCCACGAGGCTTTACGAAATACTGCTCGAGTACCCCGAGAGCCTAGCATTCTTAGTTCTACTGGTATACAATACGGTAGCTACAACGATCAGAATTACAGGAACAGGACACAAGAGCCATGGGATGCTAGATCTCGGAGCAGCACAGTACGTTCTTTTTCTATCCCACTCATTGGTTCGCAGACCTGGCCATTTCACCTACTAACTTCATAGCAGATCAGCGGCACCTCGCGTGACTCCGCCAACATGGTGAGCTCTCCCCATTTTAATATTTTCAAATTGGTTTCCCTTCAAACCCCCTTGACTACAAATGGCAAAAACTAACGCATCTGATCAGGGCAATGGGCGGAGCGCGACAGAGCCTTCACAACGACAACAACGACAACAACGACAACAACGACAACAACGACAACAACAACAACAACCCACCGGGAACCAGGCAGGTATGTTGCTACAATCCTCAGCACATGCAAACGCAGCCACAACGCCCCCACCGCCGCAAAGAGCCCCAGCACAGCAGCGAATCCCCGAAGCGGACTTATGTTGGATCTGCCATCGCCGACTGCCACTCAGCAGTGTCCCAAACGCTGAAGACCTACGGACTGCCCACGTTAACCAATGTGTTATTAACGCATCGCTAGGGACCACGGGCACACCACCCCCTACGCAAAACGCGCAGAATAGACCAGGTCCAGCGGCAAATGCGAATGCAGCACCGTCCGCAGACGTTTTTACCGCATACCGCCCGTCCGGCCTATTTCATTACACAGCAACAGAGAAAGACTGTGTGGATGACGCCGAGTGCACCATCTGCTTTGAAGATTACGAGGTTGGGCAGGACATGGCAAGGTTGGAGTGCTTCTGTAGGTTCCATTTGAAGTGCATCAAGGAGTGGTGGGAGAAGAAACATGGTCAGTGCCCATTGCATCCAAACTAGTAGTGAGGATCGATATATAGCATGGGTTGGGTTGGGTTGGTTGGTCGCGTCATGGGATATTTGAGAGGCTTATGAAGTATGCTGCATTCATTAATTCATTGTTTGGAGTTGGGATTTCCATTACGGTCAGGAAGGAGTTCGTTACTACATAGATACCACTCATTGATTACTGGGCCCGGCTAGGCTAGGAATAGAACACCACTTGATTCGCTCTGGCTGGTTACAGTAGCTCTTTTGCAATAGAGTTGGTAAGTTAATATTAAATCGTTAGTTTTAAGTCCTTCGTTTACCTTGTTCTCTTTAGTCCTGTCTGTCCTGTCTGCTAAGTCGTGGCTAGCTAGCTAGCCTCTTGAACCCCCCCTTTGAATAATACAAGATATTGCGGAGTCCAAGTAAACCGTGAATCCTTAATTATCATGTAATATGAAATTCCAAGTTAATCAATACATTTACAGATACATACATATATACCATTCCCCTTTCCTTGCTAGTTACAGTAGATCCTCAATGCCGAATCGGGTTTTCCGTTCTATTTTAACAGAGCTTGGTGTAGTAATGCTCCTATGCTACGAGGACCGGGTCCGGTACTGTGAGCAAGATGTTCGAAAGGCGAGCGAGTCGAGTCTTTAGTTTGACTCGTGATACTGTAATAGATTGGATTAAAGAAAGAGGAGATGAGGATGTGCTTACTGTACTGTACGAAGTCTTGGAGCATGCTAAGAGGAACTGTAGTAATAAGCACATTCACAGCCTTTGTCATGGTCGCTTGACCGATGATGAATAATAGGGACAAGGATCACAGATGAACAGAGTCGGTGGTGCTATGTTTTACGAGTTTATTTATTCTTTCTTCCTGAAGCGGAGTCCATGTCACCGACCAGCACTAGGGCCCTTTGGTGCATCTCTGACCAGCAACTTTATTTTACCACTGCCGACTTCGTGACCTTGATTAAGGATATCAACCTCTTCCTTTGGCTCCGGCTCGGTGGAGATGCCCTGTCTTGCAAGAGTCTTGTCCCACGATCTGGCATCAATGCCCAAAATACCACCCACATTGTTTCTGTCGCCCGGAACAGAAAATTCACGGTAAGCATAGCGCCACTCGTTGAGGAAGTTGCGGATTGCTTTGCCGACTTTGTCCTTGCCGTTTTTGCTGTGGTGGCCTGTGCCCGTGATGGCATAGACTGGCCTCGTCTCTTTCTGGGATTCGAGGAGCACTCGTTCCAAGTATTCGACAGCTTCTTCTGGATGCAAACCATGAAGATCGACGTAAAGCTCGGCGCTTGAGGAGCCGTGCTTATTCCGCTCTTCGTAAAGCTCACGGGCGGCTTCTCGGTGAGCTTTTCGCATAAGATCATTTTCACTTTGACCTCTGAGACTGAGGGCCTTAGCAGCACGAGCATCATTGCGATTCCAAGCCTGAGCAGCACTGTTTTGAGTTAGTACTGAATTGTGAAACGAAATAGAAAGGCAAATTTACCTTTGTAAGAACTTATTCCTCAAGCCACCATGCTTAATAGCATCTTGTCTGGCTTTGAGGTATGATTTGTTGGCTCTTTCGCCAGTTTCCAACCAAGGAACATGTTGCGGACTTGGAATGGCCTGAGCTGCAACACTGTTCTCCCCATTTCGGATGCTTGTGGAGCTACCGTTCCTGCCGATCTTCCCGCCCTGTCTCATAAGACCAGGCCCAGGAGATGGAGACATCTTCACAACCTCAGCGAGAGAGCTTGGATGAATGTTTTCTTTATGACCGTGGCCATGGCCACCTCTCTTTCCATGGTGTTTCTTGCCACCCTTTGCAGCAACGGCACTAAGCGATGGGAAGGCTTCTGTGTCATCAAGAGAAGGGGCTGCTGGCTCTCGTGCTCGGCTACTAGGTCGTGATCGTTGGCTGGATCCATCACTTGCATATCCTGGCATTGCTTTAAAGCCAGGAGGGGGTGTGAAACTTCCTCCCTGATAATTACTGAAAGCGTTGGTGGAATTGAAGGAGTTTGGAAACTCCTGCATCCCTTGCAATGAAGGGAATGCATTGTAGTCTGTAAATTGGAAGCCTGGTGCGGCGGTAGTTTGAAGTGGGGGTGTACTGCTCTCCTCAAGAGCAAGCCGGTTCATAAAGTGAGAGGGATCATGTGAAAATATGCAAGTATCGCCTGCAAGGCAGTTCCCCATGACCCAGTATCTAGATTAATGAGCATGTGGTGCAGGTGAGTCAAATTCGAGAAAAAAATCACTTACTTGCATATATGATTACTGAGATCATGGCTAAATCTGCAATCTGCCCTCAAACACTGTCCAGTGGACAACCAGAACCTACAGACGACACCGCTTCGCTGCTGTCCAGCTGGTGTGGTTGAACGTGGTATTTCCGAAACCATTGACTTTCCGATGAGAATAGCATTCTTTGCATCAGATGATGGAACTGAAATAGTGGTGCCTTCTGTGAGTTGGCCTTCCATGAATGCATTGATAGTGGCACTCAAGTCGTAACCATGGATAGCAAGAGCAGCCTCGATCTCGTCATCTGATTTTGCGGGACCAAGTATTGAGCGCAGCATATCGTATGGGCTCATATCGGATTGTTGCGGCTGCATAAACTCCGCAGCAGCTGCATTCAGACCACTTTGACCAGATGACGAAGGGGTATTGCTTCCACCATCATCATTAACCAGCCAGTCGACATTATCGCTTCCATAGTCTCCATAAATATCTTGCGAAGGACCTGTATCGGTCGGAAACTCGTATGCGTTCAGACTGGGGCTATGGGGAATTGCAGGACTTGAAAAAGCAAGCCTTGGAGAAGGGCGGGGAGACGTGAAGGGCGAGGCAGTTCCAGACTTATTCCTGTTGAAAGATGGGGGCACAAATCCAGGCGGAGCAAGGGGACTGACGCCCAGACGAGGAGATGAGGATATTGGGGTGCTCCCGCGAGGGATCGGCCATGGCGCGGGAGATGGGCGACGTAAGACAGTATGCCGCAACGGCGGGGCGACGAGGGATTCGTGGTCTGCTCCCTGTACCTCCAAAGCACACTCAGGACAGCATTCTCGAGCGGAGCTCCGACGAGTGTGGTTTCCTTCTTCAGCAACTCCTCCAGCCTGTCGGTCCTCTCTTCGTCGTCAAGGGCAGCATCTGTCAGGAGCGGGAGGCATATCTCGTATGTCGCGTCGGACAGCATTTTCGCGGATGTTATAGTTATCGCAGGAGGTTATTGGATTTTGTGTAAAGTGTTGAAGGGTGGATTAAATAAAAATCAACGAATGATAGCTGATATAGAGATCGATCTTCGTGGATGACCGGAGGGAAGGTGCGAGCTGAAAGGCAATAAGCAAATGGCGCAAGATGGGCAACGGCGACGGACGACGACAACGGAGGGCACCAGGCTCTTACATCGTCGATTCGGAATGCGAAGTTATCATGATCAGCGAGGTGAGTAGGAAAGGTTGAGAGGAAGTAGAATAGGTAGAGTGGTATTAGGGGGGAGTGGAGTGGTGGGGACGAGGCAAGAGTCCCAATTTCAAGGCGTGAAGTTCGGGTTCAGTTCAGGTGAGGCTGGGATCTGGCTGTTTGGCTTCTGGGCTGGGACAGGGAAGGGCAAGAAGGGCACCACTGACTGATCTGGGGAGAACACGCTAACAATTTAGTGATAAATGATTGGCTCCGACTTATGACTTGGTGTGCTTGAAACATCCCTGGCCTGGCCTGGGTAACGCTAAAAATAAGGATTAAGTATCGGAGGAAAGAAACTCTTATTTAACAAAGAATAAAGAAGTCTATTTTACAATTTACTGTATACTGTGTACTGTATACTGTAAGAGCCATCCAAGCCATGCCAAGTCCCAGGATTAGTGAGCATGGCACGTAAGGAATCTGATGGAAGCAGTTATACCGTATGTCTCCACTTACCTAGCATATAGTAACTAAATTCTGGAATTGCTGGCTGGGACTTTTCTCTACCAAAAGGTATAATGTCAGCCCACGTATCGTGCTTTTACTCTTCCTATACCTACCTACTAGAAAATCATATACCAATTTACAGAAATGACTTTCTCGCTACCCACCTAGGTAAATTTAAGTCTTCCAAGCTACGGTATTTACGCAAGTGAAGACCGAGTTTCTAAAGCCTCCTTCTAGTTCCTCAGACTTTCCCTTCTTGAAATACCTAGGTAAGGATACAGAGGTACCGTAAGGTAAGTTTTATGATTATATACAAGCTCACGTGGCTTATTCCATACCGTCGGAACGCTCAAGTGGGCCAGACTGCCAGATTAGGAGATCTTTCTACGTCACCACCATTGGGGGCTAGCTACAGTAGTAGAGCGTCCGTAGTCTTCAAGGCCTGGCCTTATCAAAATATTCTAGATACCTGCCCAGGTAGGTAGGTACTATACAAGTGCATACAGTATCTGCAAGTGCGGCTCTTACAGTACTTCAATCCTTCGTTGGAAACTATCCCTGCGCCTCACCCATCTCCGTGTCGTCAGCGCTTGGTTGGTTTCAGAAAAGTCCCGTCATCCAAGCACGGGCAACGTCGTTTGAAACCACTACAGTATTCCAAACGCCAGCTCGCATCAACAACCTCAGTTCTCAGTTCAAAAGACTCGATGAATCAGCAGAGGTAGCTCGAGCTCTTAACTTCGCTTTGGATACCCACGTCGCCGAAGCTACAAACTATTCCCGCCACACCCGGAGTTGAGCTAGCTAGCTAGCTATAGCTACAGTATACACAAAATGCCAGCAGACTACAGCAGCACAGCAAAGGCTCTCGCCCTCCCCATCTCACCCGTCCCCTCGCCCTCTCCAGAAACAACACGACCGCCCTGGTCCCGCCGTATATCCTCCTCCACCCGGCGCGCAAACACCACGTCGCCCTACTCGCAGCGCTCCACGCCCCCAGCTTCCTACAGAGACCAGATCCTCGCCTCCGCCCACAAAGTGCAGCGCCAGCTGCTCAAGACCTTCCTGTCCCTCTCCCTCCCCCAACGAATCGCCGCCATCATAGCCCTGCTCGTGTCCCTGGTCTTCGGGATCCTGTTCCTGGTATACAGCGAGCGCATCTTCGGCTTCCTCGCCCCCGCTGCAAAGAAATGGCACTCCGTGACAGGCGGCTGGATCATCCTCTGGCTCATGACATTTACCTGCGCCTTCCCGCCCCTGATCGGCTACAGCACCTCCGTCACAATCGCCGGCTTCGTCTACGGCTTTCCCAACGGCTGGTTCATCGTAGCCTCGGCCACCATCGTAGGAAGCCTCGCATCGTTCATGGCGAGTCGGACTGTGCTGAGCAGCTATGTGCATAGGCTTGTTGGGCAGGATAAGCGGTTCGAGGCGTTGGCGTTGACGTTGAAACATGATGGCTTGAAGATCCTGTGCATGATACGCTTTTGTCCGCTGCCGTATAGTCTGAGTAATGCGGCCATGTCTACGTTTCCTACGGTGAACCCGCTGAGTTTTGCGCTGGCGACGGCGATTGCGAGTCCGAAGTTGCTGATCCATGTTTTTATTGGGTCGAGATTGGCCGTTATTGCGGAGAGTGAGGGGGGCAAGATGGATGCGGGGACGAAGGCTATCAATTATATTTCGATCATTGTTGGCGGTGTGCTGGGTGTTGCCGTTGGGTGGATTATTTATCAAAAGACGATTGCCAGGGCCAGGGAGCTGGAGATTGAGGAGCTGGAGGATGGACAGAGGGAAGGGGCTGTGGTTGTAGGGAGGGAGTATAGTGATTCTGGGGAGGCGGGAGATGCTGATGCGGCGGCGTTGATGAATGATGATGATATCAGTTTGTGGGATAATGATGAGGGTGGGTTTGGGGATCAGGAGACGGGGGGAGACGGGGTATAGGGATGAGTTTTCGGAAGGCGAAAACGATGTATTTGCTTCTGGGGATGTCGATGAGGATCCGAAGACGAGAACAGGGAGGGGGAAAGATTAGGCAAGAGTAGATGTACTGTACAACTTTTAGAAACGGTTGGTTGATAAATGATTGCATTTGGGATAGATATGGTTTGGTCTGGATGGGAAGATGGCGTTCTGGTTAGAAACAATAAGGCTTTAGATACGCGAAATGAGAAGAACTTGTTCTGAAAGTTTAAAGAAACGTTTCAATTGCAAAGACGATATCGTCCCTATGATTATGTATGTCCAAAGGACGAATGTATGCTACTAAAGGTACATTGCCCTCGACGCCCCGTAAACCATGCTCTAACGCCATGCTAAAATCATAAACAATCTCATCCATCATAATGCCCCCTTACTATACTGCTGCATGAAAGCCAAGGCCTGCTCCATGGGATATCCGATAAATACTGGGCCTGTAAAAATCATCTGCGGTGCGTTACCGCCTGCCGCTCTGGGTACTTCTGGAGCTTGAATGAAAGTCGGCTGGGTCTGAATGACAGGAGTTTGTTCTGCTTCTTTGGCTTTCTGCCTATGATCCATCGGACATTGGCCGGCAGGCCGCCCTTGCTGTTCCACCCTTTCTGGACCTGGTTGTGCCTCTTGCCCATGACCAAAAGGACACTTGCCGGTAGATCGCTCTTCTTGTTCTTTCGCCTGAGGAGATTCTTGTATCAGAGGAGCTTCCAGGCTGCCTTGGCCATGGCCAAAGGGACACTTCCCAGCCGGCTTTGGTATGTGTTCTGCAGACACAGGTGCCGGTGGCGGAGAAACAGGTCGCTGTTCGGGAGGTGGATCAAATATCGGTACTCGTATACCCCAAGGTCGACTTGGAGACTCTCCAACTCGGACCTCCTTCAGTGGCCGATCAAATCTGCTCTCTCTATCATCTTCTTCCACAGCGTCCTCTTCTCTGTTCTCTACAGGATCTTCTTCAGTGCCTACACCATCTGCACTTACGGCGTTGGCCCAATTCTCTACTCGTTCATTGGATGTCCGCTCAAGTTCCATGTCCTCGGCTTGTTCTTGTAGGTCTGAGGGTAGCATGGGTTGATGCGTTTGACCGAGGCCTTGAATCATGCTGACAAGGTTACCATATTTTGCATCAAGCTTCCTGATATCATTTTCGTTTCTTTGGTAACGCTTCACACACACTTCGTGACTGCGTGGGATCTCGTGCTTATGGGTCTCGAAGTAGCGTGCGACCTCTTCTGGCGAGTGCTGGTCAAGAAATCGAATTGGGCACTTCGCCGCGGAGCCTGTAGCCGATGGAGGGGGTGACGACATTGTCTCTGCATACATTGCTGCACAGATTGGATCCGCGGACTGATGAGGTGTAGGATCTTTAGCATCAGACGGCGTCAATGGACGACCTGACACCATTGTGCTAGGAGGCTTGGTAGGACGAGCAAATGGACAAAGCAATGAACTCTTCTTCCCTGGGACGGTAAAATCTTGTTCTAGCACTGTAGAGAGGGATGTTCGACGCGGGGACGATCGCACATTACTACTCGTGCCGGATATACTTGTAGATCCGGTCGTGCCTCCGAAACCCGAGAGAAGCTGTGCAGCTTTCCTCCCGTCGCGTATAGCTACTGCAGTTTGCTGCTTTGATGTTCTTTGTCTCCGCTGCGGTAAGGGAACGAAACCTGCCGGATCGGGAGTCGTGACTTGAAGATCCGGCGGGAGGTGTAGTTTTGCCAAGGTGCTTGAGATCTCAGGATCAGATGGGGCATACTTGTCGGCGAGTAGTTGATACTATGCAGAAGTTGGTCAGTGATAAGCATTATAAACTCTGTAGAAAAAAGTATTATGCAAAAACTACGAATCAGGATACATGGTTGTTATCGGTCGTCGCTGCTTATTTACAGCTCCAGATCTAGAGCTAAAGTTTCTCATCACATGGTAGAAGGAAGGAAGGAAGAAAAATAGATAGGACTGACTTGGCTGTGAGCATAATTCAGTTTGTGCTCGAGGATAATTTTCCTGTCGCTGAGGAGTTGTACTTCATCTGCCAGGAGGTTAAAATTTTCTATTAGAGTCTTGGTGAGTTCCTCGTAGTCACAAAGTGGCATGATGAGTGGTAGCAGTGATGAAGCAGACAAGCCCGGGAGATCATGGGTTGGGTGTCGATGAGGAGTTTGCTGCAGAAATAAGAAGTCAGTCCATCCCAAGTAGCGCGTCGTTGCTTACAAATCGACACTAAGAGTTCACGTGATAATATATCCCCCATTTTCTCAGTTGAACCTTACGGAGTATGTTCTCTTGAACTTTTTAGATGAAAATCTCCATTTAGAATTAGAAAAACTGCATATCATTGAGTAAATTGCTAGTGAACTAAACATGTGATTACGGTCAGGTCCAGGTCCATGCTTTTGCGCCTATCTGGGTGCAGCAGCTATCGGTTTAGCCTGCGCCTGCACCTACCGGTACTTGAACCCTGACCTGAGTAGCCTGCCCTGCCTGCTCACCACTCGTGCAGTATATTGAGGCTTAGCATTATTGATATTGATACCGTACATATACTGTACTGCCGTGGAACAGTGAGACCAAGCAATGTGTGGTACCTACGCTACGACGTCGCTATAGGTACCTCCGTATGTACCTGGGCGAGACTGTAAGAATACGAAGTAGGTCTTTCAAGCATTACTGCATCATCGCTGTATCGCTGTATCGCTGTATCGCTGAATCCAGATGGCCCCCCTCCCCCACCAAGTACGCCGTACAGAGTATCCTTCTGGCGCCTTCTCGCCTTCTATCCCACCAACAGCTGCCTGTTTAGACGCTGACTCCCGGCCCTAGGCACTGATCGACACCCATAAATAAACTTATACTCCGTAAACTTGTACTGTAGATCCATCTGGGAATCATCTTGAAGTGCCCGTAGGTATCTGATTTGGCCTCGGCCCTTCTTCTTCTTACTTTCAATTCTCTCTTTTATCCCCTCTGTTGCGTGCCTTCTCCCTCATCATTTTCTCTCACCACATACTGTACCTTTCTGCACTGAAACATCCCCGCCAAAAACTTCGGTGTAAAACCCCGGTTCACTAAACGTTACCTGCGACGCGCACCACAAATACGAGTAATAGAGGGGAGAGCCAGCACCAGCCTGTGTTTCCAACAACCCAACAGTTGCTTGGATAGGTATTTCTATCATTTAACCCGTGCAACCCCAATTTCAAAAACACACGTACAACCACGTACAATCTCTTTTCTTCTAATTCAATGCTCTTCTCACTTCACTCCAAACATTCCGACCATTTCACACATCACCATCACCATGGATTTAAAGGCGGGCCCGACGCACGCACCACGACTTTATTTCGACCCAGATTCGGGAAGCTGGAGGAGATTCCAAAAGACAACCTCCAGAACCATCACAATGCCTCCAGATGCAGAGAAAAACTCTGCGGGGCGCTTCAAACCAAAGGCGAAAGCCGCCCTCGAGAGGCTTCCTGATGAAATTATTGAACAGTGAGTTCGACTGCATTTCGCGGGGCTATCCGACTCCAGCTGACACTTAAACTCTCCAGAATCTTACAGCTCACCAACCCGAACGGATTCGCATCATTGATTATTTTAAATCGAAAATGGCGCATGGTATCACAGCAGGCACATCTGTACACATACCACCTGGCTCGATGTCCCTCTTACTCTGCAGCACATCATGCATTCATAGTTCCAGAGGACGAAGATGGCTTACCACAACTTCGCAGACTCTTCGCGCAGGAAATCAAACGAAATCTATTCGAAGCATACCTACGGCCACGAGAGACAGTCATCAGTCTGGTGTCAACCTCTATAAGTTCTTCGTCCGCCCCAGGTGGTGAAGCGTTTCATTTCAGTCTCTCTCCAGGAGGACATTACGTATTGGCATATAGCTCTTCACGAATCCATATCTTAGATGTGACAGGGCCAGAGGTTGCGATTAAGCGGGAGCTGAAGATCCTGCGGAGACCAGCTTCAACGACCATCACAGACGATGGCTCCTTGTTGGCTGTTCTATCAACAGACCTTCAAATTGATCTATATGACCTAACAGGCGACCACCCCAAGCATACCTGTGCTATTGCTTTGGATCATACCCCCCGAACTATTGCCTTGTCACCTACAGGGGCGGTGCTGGCTGCCGCGTATGATTCGGGAGTTGAGGTTTCATCCCTCGAGCCAGGGAGCACAAGTACGGAACGGAGAGCGGTGAAATGCTATGGCGTGGACTCCTTGGCTTTTTCGAAGGATGGAACACAACTTCTTGGAAGTACGATGCAGTCACGAAATCCCAGCACAGTTGTCCTCACAGCACCTTATTACAACCCCGGTGCGAGTTTACCAGAGGAGAGCGTTAGTGCTCTATGGACGACATCTATACTTTTCCCTAATGGAAGTCGAGATTGTTCGCATGCGGTACTGCTCCCTAGCGCTACTGATTACGAGGCAAGCTGGACGTTCACGTACGACCGAGTGTTTGAGACATTCCGAGCTGTCCGGATCGATGATCTTCGCAATGGAACGACGTACTTCACTGGCCCAACAGCCGAATCTGGCTCGATCCTAAAGCTTCTTCCCAGCACTCTACCAGCCGCAAGTAAATCAGGAGATCTAGTCGCTGCAGGATTCCAGGGGTCCATTTGGCTATATGGAGTCCCTGAAGATCTAGAGGCCTTACCGAACCCTAGCAATGCAGCAAATAGCAATTCAGATAGTGAAGTTAGCACACCTTTGAGTCAGGCAGGACGCCGGAACAGTGCTCCATCACTGCGTTCTGGGAACAGATTGCGTGAGAGCATTGGTAGGACTCCGCAATGGCAGCTTCTGTGCGATCGCGCTCGGAACACATTCGTGGAAGGTCGGAATATTGGAAGTCTCGATCGCGTCAGCGCAATGGCTTGGGTCAATGATATGCAAACGCCATTTCATGGCGAAAGACTGGTGGCTGTGGCACCTGGCATCGTAAACACATCCCCTATAAGCGAAGACGATGGAATGAGCCCTGTCGATGGAGGCCGCATTTCAATACTCGATTTTGACTATGCAGCGACAGATGGGAAGAAAAGAATAGTCACCATTGAAGTGGGAAACAACGAACCACAGATTTTGGAAGAGGAACATAGGGACTTGGACACTGAGGTTGCTATTGTAAGGAGAAGGACCGTTGCACAGCGCAGAGGAAATCGTGTTTCCCGTGCAGCAACGTCAGCTACTCAAAATTCTCACCCTGAGCCACCTCCAGTGCCAAGGGTCGAGAATGATCTGGGAGATCCATATGCGGCTCCAAATAACTTGGCTCAAAGAAGGGCAAGTCAGCATACCGCTATAAATGAGCACTCCGAGACCTCATCTATTTATGAGGACTTAGAGGCATTTGATGCTCCGTACTCTCACACTAGTCCTCGATCTGGCACGACTCTTCGACGCGCTGCAACTGCTGCTGCAGTGAACCGGCGACTACACCCGCGTGCAGTCGCGCAGGAACATATCGAATATCGTCGAGCAGATGGACGCGAGGAACATCCCCATGAAAGTGACGCGGACAATTGGGTCCCCCCTCCGCCTCCGTACACAAAAGATCCAGTCCCGCCGCTGCCTGAGCATATCCAGAGATCGATTTTGGCAGAGGCTGCTGCGGCCTCTAACCTTCAGCGTGCACAAACCCACCGCCCCCCCAGTTTCGACTTTCCCAGTCCAAACTCTGGTGGCTTATCCCGATCACGTACAATTGCTTCTACCAGTTCTCGTGGATCGAGGAGAGAGGCCTACCCCTTTCATAGGAGTCTGAGTGATACCACTACACAGCCGGTGGATCGAGTATCATTAGAGGAAGAGCGTCCGCGGCCAGTAACGATGGCTCCTGACGATTTTGATGATCTTTACGATGTATCTCCACCGGGAACTCCTCCGCCTGCTCTTCGAAGGGTACCAGACAGTCGAATGGGTACAGAAGATCGAAGAGAACCAGAGAATATGGAACTGAGCACTATCGAACGGGCTGCTAGAGACCGAGTCAATTGGGAGCGAATAAATTGGGAGCAGGCCAAAAGGGAGCAGGCCAATGGGGAGCAGGCCAATGAGGAGCATGCAGAAAGAGAGCAAGAGAAAATAGAGAGGATACCAGAAACGAGAGCAGAAGTCAACACAGCGCCAGTTAACCAGATTACGAGGCGACCTGTTGGGGCTCCCACAAACGACGCTGCTTCTTCCCCTATTCCTTCTCCCTCGCCAGCAATGATAGCTACTCTGCAACAGCCTGTCTCCCCTGTTCCCCTTGGTACACAGCCGAATGACGTTATCTTGGACCGTCGTTTGCGAGATTGGGAAGACGCGTCAGAAGCAGGACCTATTCAAAGTTCCGATGCCACTTTGCCGCCAAGGCCGAATCGAGAATCCGTTCGCAAAGAAGTTCTTACAAGGCCAACTCATGAGTACCACTTAATTAAGCCACCTCCTCAAGTGCCAGTAGCGCAGAACCGACCGCAGTTCATCGAATCAAAGCCTTCTGCTCCCTTAAGGTATTCTCATATTCCGCAAACAACCCCAGAGCCGGAGCCTTTGCTACAAAGGCGAGCGGAAACTCATCCCGCCAATCGCAGAGTACAAAGATCCGAGGAGCCTCTTCCCCTCTGGAAACGAAGTGACACTGCCCCCATGAACTCCACCCGCTCAGTCAGCGGTCCCGCATCCCCAGGCTCCGGATTCTCCTCTCCAAGTCCCGAACAACTGGCCCGCCTAAACAACCGTACTGGCCGACCACTCAGCATAATCGACCCCTCGCACCCTCCGCGCCGCCTTTCAGGAAGTTCCATGGGCCCCCAAGGCCCCGCAGGACGTAGCCCCCACCGCCAAACCTGGGGCTTCAACCAAAGCCCCTCTCAACACGAGCGGGCCCATTCCTACACAGCCCCTCGTGTAGCAGTCGGTTCCCGTCCCTTCACATCCCCATCTAACCATCGCAGCAATCTCGGGCCGCACCACGCCAGTTCCTCGCCCCTCAGACTCGCACCCCCTATGCCAAAATTGGAGACAATACACAGTGCGATGGAGCAACACGAGCCTTCTGCGTACTACACACAGAAATCAACAATTAGCAGACAGCCAAGTAGAGCGGAGCGCAGTGCGGCGCAGAATATCAAGGATGCGAAGAAGAGGGGGTGGAGGCAGAGTATGCGCCGTGAAAAGAAGACGTTGAAGAAGGATAGGGATGGGGCTAGTAGTGCGGGGTGGACGGATGTCAGTGAGGGAGCCGGACTTGGGAGGAATGGGAAAAGGGAGGGGAAGTGTGTTGTTATGTGATATGTGAACCTTTTTGAGATACCCCTGTATGTTTTGGATTGGGATTGGGATTGGATTTTTGGATCGGGGGTGGGAAAAAGGGAATGAGAATATGTATACGATATACGAGGATGGGAATGACGTTGAACGTCTCAGGTTTATGGGTTGGGGAATAATGAATGCATGTCTTACTACTTCACTCATAGGGTGAATATCCCAAGCTTTTTTGATTCCATACATCTTACACGTTCTAGCAGCTTTGACAATATAGTATTTCGTGACATATACGACAATAATGTTCCACGATGGGCAAGTCGTTTACAAGGTCAAAAGCGAAGCAATTTTCAGGAGAGGGGCGTACTCCTCTGAAGCGCGCGCCTAGAAGGGATGCTTCTTCAAGATTGGGCTCGTCTATTTCCATTTATTGGGTCATAAATTGGGCACTAGGCAAGGACAATCAATCACGCATTGCAAGAAAATCCATTCGCAGAAAATGATCATAACAGCACTCTCATTTCGTACTATCGGTAACTAGAACAAAGCGGCAGCACAAATCTACTCACTCTAGCTTCAACCTCTCAAACTGTCCAATAGTTTCCGCAAACGCATCGCGCTCAACCTCCAGATCCCTCAACTTGGCCCGCTCAACAGCCTGCAACTCCTCGCTGACCTTCTCCCGGTAGCCCTCATCGGCCAAGATCTTCTGCTGCTTCTCGATGCCCTTCTCGGCGCCCGCCTTCTTCTTGCTGGCTTTGGCGATCTCCGAGTCGATGTCGACGCGGCCTTTGACGGAGAGGAAGACGGCGGCCGACGAGGAGACGGAGAAGACGACGCAGCCGGCTGGGCGCGCGGC
>QGMG01000055.1:0-67999 GCA_007825325.1 Lachnellula cervina | reverse complement strand
CTATTAGTCGATTTGATCTACTTTATATTTTAAGCTATATTATAAACTATAATACATTTAGTCGCATTATATATTTATTTCCTTAATAAGGCTTATATTATAATAGTAATAATAAGTATAATAGACTATATAATATAGAAGAAAATAATTAATCTCCTAATTCTAATAAGGTAATACTAATAATAAAAGAGAAGTTACTAATATTAGGATTATAGATATTAGTTATAGTGGGGGGAACTTTGTAATTATATAATATAGCTTAGTTAGTATAAAAGCATTCCCTTTATACCTTAACACTATAATATAGAATGCTATATATTATTAATTAGAAACTAGAATCAAGTTTATATTACTAATAAAGAAGTGATTATATATCTAAACCTATAATACTAACACTATTAATTTTTAATAGTTATATTCTCACTTAGACTAGCAAAGAGATCGATCTATAGTAAAAGGAGCAAGGGAAGAAGATTAAACTTATTAATACTATAAAAGATAATTATAAGAAGATCTATATCTAATAATAAGCTCGTAGAAGTTATATTGTATTAATATATTAACTAGAAGCTATATTTAATTTATTAGTTATAGTATAACACTAAGAATCTAATATTAATAAAAGCATTTAGCTTAATAAGCATCTAAAATAGTAGATAAAGAACCTAGATTAAGAGTTATATTATATTCTAATAGACTTAAAAAGCATTAAGCTTTATATATTTATTAATAGATTATTTACAAATAATAAAGATTTGAGTTCTTAGCTTAGTTTTATAATTATTATAGCAAATAAAGTTATAGGAGACAATTAGTTTATAATAATAGGAAACCTAATCTATTAGAGCTTAACTAAAAGCAAACGCGTTATTAGAAGCGTTTTAGTATTAGAGATTTACAGAATAGTAAAAGGAGTTAATATTGTAATTATAATCAATTCTACTCTTAAAATAATTATAGAATAGCTTTATCTACTATTAGTACTAATAGTTATTTATACAAATTTGTATTCCTTTTATAAATGCCTTATTAAGCTTAGAACAATAATAGAGAAACGCCTTATAATCGATATTATAGAACTACACTAATTATATAAGCATTATAAGATCTATAAGATTTAGTAGATTAATAGGAATAATAATCTAGTAAATGTAATAATAAAAGCAAATCCAAATCGAGCCTTAGAAACATTTCTCGATATAAATGCTCTTACTATTTGAATAGAGGAATAGGTGAAGAGAGATATATATAAAGGACTATAACTAGAGCCTTATATAGAACTATACTAAAACCTTTTACTATAATCCCATTTATAAGGTCTTACATTTTATAATAATTCTATATAGTGCAACTAAGTAATCTAAGAATGCTATTCTTATTAGTTGCTTATTAGTTATAGCCACTAGTGTAATTAGTACAATTTTAAGGGATTTCTTATATCTTATAACCTTAATAGTACTACTACTCATTTCAGCTATATTAATATTAGAACTAGTAAGGCCTATATTATAATAGTAATAGTAGGTATAAAGGTTATTAATATTATTATATTACTTGTTCTTATAGTAGCTATAGCATAAGAGAGAAGTTGCTAGTATTAGAACAAATATTATAAGAGGACTATAGTGCTACGCGCAATAGTTATATAATCTTATATAGGCTAACTAAGCAGCTAGAAGGCATATCCTTCTAGCTTTCGCAGCATAGCTAGAACCTCCCCTTTATATATTAATAAAACCACTAATAGGAATTATTATAATGCTACACAGTATATACAAATAAGAGATAGTAATTACTCTATAATACTAACAACCTCCGCTAATATTAATATTAAGCTAAATTGGATAAAGCTTAATATTCTAGTAATCACTTTCAAATTTTAATGCGTATTGACACGAAGCCTTATAAAATCATTAAAGCAACTCTTCTTAAAATGCCTGCAAGCTATTCTATTAAGAAGTGCACACTATAAAATCTAGTTATTCCTTTAGTTGCCGAAAATATTACAGGCAATTAATAAATTACTATATACTTCTATCTTCGGAATTCAAGGCCTAAGATAGGCTAAATTCTACGAATGAAAGTAACTAAAGAAGAGAGATAGTAAAGGAAGTAAAATCAGAAAGGATTATTTAGCCTAAAAGTGGGAATTACTATAGCTTTTTAATATATATAGGCCCTTTAGGGGGGGTCAGGGGGTACTACCCAAATAAATAGGCGCTAGCTAGTCTAGGCAGTTAACCAATCAGTTAAGGAAATATAACTAGTTGGTTCGTGGTTCTTGGAAATAGTAAGAACTGCTGTTAAAGTTTAGCCAGTGAACTGGTTGGTTTAGTTATTTGAACCACCCATCAAATGCCTTGGGAGGCATGGTGGTTGCTCTCTTGGTTGCGGGTCGTTTCACATTCATAAGAAGCTCAGTCAGAAATGTCATACCGAGAAGCCCGAGTTCGTTCTTCTGCTGTCTCAACTGGTCATCTTAATTCTGGCCACTGATTCTAGATCCTGTCTGCCTTTCCTCATCTACGGCGCTCTGTTCCTTCCCATTGGGATGTTCATCTATGGCTGGACGGTACAAGCACGGGTGCATTGGATCTAGCCTTCTCATCGTTACCGCGTTTGCCGGTGTGGGTTGTGTGTTTTGTCTTGCAGGTTCTCGTATTTGTTGCGATGTTTTTTTCGTTCACCAAGTTGTTTTCTCTCCTCATGATTAGGTGCCAACGCAAGCCTATATCATCGACGCATTTTCCCTGCACTCTGCTAGTGCTTTGGCTGGAAACAGCCTGCTCCGTAGTATTGTCGGAGGCACACTTCCGCTTGCCGCTCCAAGTCTATACGCAAAGCTATGTTATGGCTGGGGTAATTCGTTCCTTGGCTCTCAAGCTTTGGCTTTCGGGGGGCTACCGATTTTATTTTATAAGTATGGGGAGGTTTTAAGAAAGAGGTTTCTTGTGAATTTGAATGCTTGAGCATTATACATTGAATAGGAGAAGATGTTAATGAGAGTAGACATCGAACGAGCTTCGTAGATTTGTTCGAGAAGACGATGGGAATAAGATTATAAGTTTATGACGCAAGTAGGGAATGCGGAAGGAAAATTAAAACAAAAAGCAAAATGAATTGTGAAGTCTTAAGAATTTGGTTGAATAAGTTCACTAGGTTTGGGGTCCGGCCTATACAAAATATCAATAAGCAAGCTTAAAGTTTCCTCCCACACCCCATGGCTCCTAGTTTATGCCTATAGCCTGTTCCTTGACAATAGGGAAGTCTTTGATAGCGGGGGAACTATCTGAGTTGTCGCTTTGTTCGACTTTCTCAGTATCGACAAGGCGTTCTCCTTCGAAGATGACATCGATCTCTTCAAGAGTCTTTCCCTTGGTCTCTACATAAAATAAGAGGACCACCGCTAACTCGATGATATCCCATGTACCTTGGATCATGTACATCTTCCACCCGATCCCTTCAAGTGCAAATGGGAAGGTGAAGGCATTGAAGAGACCTGTGCCATTGACAATGAAGGTATAAAATGCCATTCCTGTACTGCGCATGCCATAATTCAAGATTTCCGGAGGATACATAGTGCATAGCGGTGTCCACCCAAGACTATAAGATCCCTGAAAGAAGAAAATGGAGGCCACGGTTGCGTATATGGCAGAAGTGTTTGTTGATAGACCGTATACACAAGTAAGGGCACCGAACATGAACATGAAGACAACCATCAAGGCGGTTGAGATAGCCGCAAGAGGTTTGCGTCCAAGTGAGTCAGCAAAAGAGGTCCCGAAGAGGGCAATAACAAGGCACCAGGCGTTCAGACAAATGTTGATCTTCAACTGGGCATTGGAGTCTGTAATACCAGCTCCCGTGAGCATTTTCCCGAGGTAGTATGTGATGACAGCATTTCCCGACAGCATAGAAAAGAGGGCAACCGAGGCAACGATAAAAAGTCGGCGGCGCAGACTTGGACTTTCGAGCATCTTCAACGCCGACACTGTCTCGTGGGACTGCTCAAATGCTATAGCATCTGAAATTTGGTGAAGATGTGCCATAACCTGCTCATCATGAATGTCACCATTGGAGTAGATCTGTGCGAGAGCCACACGCGCTTCGTCATGGTATCCAGAGGCTTGTAGCCATCTCGGACTTTCGGGAACGAATGGAAGAAGTACTAGGCACATCACACTGAAAAGTCCTTGGAGAAGGGAAGGCAAGCGCCACGCCCAAGTTGAGTCCATCTGAGCGGTACCGTAGGTGACACCAGCACTGATTAAGGCTCCTAATTACCAGTCAGACCCCAAAAACTGTGGTAGGCGAGTGGGAGCAATTCAATATCTGACTTACCGACATACCAGAAATCAAAATATATGCCAATACCCCAGGCACGCCATTTGACGGGCAGTGTCTCAGCCAGGTAGACGGGAGCTGCTATAGAACATGCACCAACTCCGAATCCGATTACGATACGGCCAACGACGAACATGGCAATGTGCTGGGCCGCTGTCTGGAGGACGACTCCGATGAGAGTAGTAATTGCACCATAAAATAAGGCATATCGACGACCAAGGTAGTCTGGCAGTTTTGCGAAGGCGAAAGAAGACAGAACACAGCCTATATAGACTGCTCCAGTATTGAGGCCAAGCGTAGCGGTGGTAAGGGTAAAGTAGTCGGTATATGACGGAAGGATGTTCAGAGCGGTCATCATTGAGCCATCATAACCATAAGTCTAAGACATAGTCAGCGATTATAGATTATTAATTCGTTCAAACGTTGGTGTTGTACCGTTGATGTGACCATGGATGTCAAAATGAGCAGTATGGCCACGGTCCTCGAAGACTTGGGGACCGTGCTCGGCAGTTGCTTGGAATAGAAGGCCATCTTCAAGAATGGGGTAAAAAGATTTCAGCTCTACTCCATAAATACCCCCCTCTCCAATTTGTAACCAGAATTAATGGTAGATGGTGAAGTGACTGGAAAGACATTGTGGTACGAAGGACTACCTTTCATCTTAAATAAAGTCTCTCGGCTGATGTTATCTCGATGTTATCTCAACTATAAGCTTAGCATTCGAAATCGAAATGCAGGCCTTCTATCACGACATCGATAGGTCTGTGGAGAAACCGGTGAAAATTGGAGAATCTGCCGTGAACCCCGGCTTGATCAACTATTCCAGCCGGGCAGTGAGCACCCTTTATCGCGCCATGCAGAAACACCGATCCATCCCCTCAACGCGCGGCAAACCCTACTTATTATCTGCAAGGGCAGTCATATTGCAATATCCTCATTTCTACCATATTCCAACCTACGGAAATTAGGTCAATTGATTTGCGAGTGACACAATATGTCAGGAACTCTCGCTACGTGGCCGGACTGGCCAGTGTTCACGAAAGACAACTCAGAAGGGAGCGATGACCTGGTCGGGTTCAAGCGTGCCATTATCGACCGTTATGGTGAGGAAGCCTTGACCAGAAGTTGGCTCAAGGTCTGTCAGAGCTTGGAAAGGGCGACAGATCATATTGCAAGAAACGGCTCCACAGTCATTCCGGAGCTTGATTATCATGAGCTCTTCTCCCTGGACAATGAAAAGAAGGAAGAACTCAAAGGTGTTGGATGCTTTGTGGTTAGGAACGTCTTCTCTCGCACGCAAGCAGATGAGTGGTTTCGGTCTCTGAAAGAATATGTCTCGGACAATGAAAAGAATATCAATGGTAAGAAGTCACTCACGGGAGATGAGTATGTAGGAGGAAAGCGCATATTAACCGTCGACGTAGGTTACCCACAACCGAAGCCAATGATGCTGAACCTCTACTACTCACCAGCCCAGATAGCTGCGCGCACTCATCCAAACCAGCTCAAGTTATGCCGCGAGTTGAATAGCTGGTGGCACGACGACACAGCCAGATCCTCGCCCGAGCAGCTCTGTTATTCAGATCAGGTGCGCATAAGACAGCCGAAGCGGCCCTTCCCTAGCCTGGGACCACATATCGATGCTGGAAGCCTTTGCCGTTGGGCAGACCCGGTATACTCATCGGTGTATGCAGCTGTGTTTTCTGGAGAGCCGGAGTTGCTAGATAACTACGACTTGTCACTTCGTCAAGTTGCAGACCAGGCACTGTTTAAAGGTGCCGCACAGTCCACGGTTCTCCGAGCCTTTCAGGGCTGGACTGCCTTGACCTCGGCTGGTCCTGGTCAGGGGAGCCTGATGGTCTTCCCAGATCTCAAATGGGGTATCGCGTATGTAATGCTGAGGCCCTTTTTCAGCGAGCCGCAGGAGAAGAAAGATCTCATGGATGCGTCAAAGTGGGAGTTTGATCCTGACACAGCATGGTTTCCTGGTACCTGGAGAGATGACAGTCAGCTTCTGAGTGCCGAATCCCACCCCCATCTCAGATTGAAAGAATGCTTAGTTAGTATTCCACATGTGAATCCTGGCGACACGGTCTTCTGGCACGCAGATATGGTTCATGCTGTTGAAGTTGAGCATAATGGAACGGACGATGCAAGCGTGGCATACATAGCAGCAACCCCCACAACCGACCTCAATAAAGCATATATTAAGGAACAGCTCCAGGATTTCCTTGCTGGCCGGCCACCAGTAGATTTCCGCCGCGGATCTAGTGAAGTCAATTTTAAAGGATATCTTGGTGAGAAGGCTGTCCTTGGTGGCGATGATGGGAGGCGGGCAATGGGGTATTACTTGCTTGAGAGCGTATAGAGAAAAATAATTTAATATAGCCTGTTGGTATCACAAGGTGTAGGTGATCACGTATCTACTGCATAGCTATGGTTGCTCTGTATAGATGTTGTTGTGATTACTAGCTATGTAGTGGTGGCGCCGATGAGGAAGGCCTCATCGCTGCTTAGTCAGCATGCGGTAAGGCACCTGATACCGGTAGTCCAGCTATTCCAACATAGCCTGATGCAATATTTATATATTTGATTCAATTACACTTAATAAGTAATATACCTAGATCACTGCAGATATTATTAATAGATAGCCTTCTGTCTATTTCTATTAAAATTCAGAGTAATTAGAAACTGAATTAAATAGCTACTGCGGGTGCGGTGCGGGTAACCGCAGAATTACCGTATAATAGTAGCGTTACAATATTGAACCAATCAAACCTCGGGAACTAAATTGCCAAGAGTTCGAGGCCAAGCCGTCGCCGTCTCGTAAATTCGTAATGCGGCGCGCGACACTTTTACGGCATACATGGTGATTGAGAGCAGATTTCTGTCCCTTCGAGTCTTCGACATACATATTGTATGATTCTTTAGAAGCATCACAGATGCAAGCAGCAAAGACGTACACGGAGCTGTGGACTACAAATGGAAGCAGCGCTTGCGACGGTTAATATAACCAAATGGTGCTAGAACAGCCTGCCCCCCTGGTCGTGCTTTGGTGAGTGCTGCAACCTTCCGAAGAATGCGAGCGATGGCCAGAGAGCTGATGTCAATTTTGAATATCCAGCATCCTCATAGCGACCTCCATCTACAGCAGATGGAACTTCGACAAGACGTCAGCCATTGGTGAGCGCCAAACCCCCTCAAGATCTCGTGTTGGAATGTGCGCTGAATCCATTGTCTAGAGCGACCATTCCACCTCTCAATTGGTATCCTGCTATTGTCAGGCGTGTTCTGGACGTTATTCGGATGGCTCTCGAAGGATAGGAAACGGCGATATGGCCCAGCGGAATCCATACTACCGATACCTCGATTCGAAGCAAGCTTACTACACGAGCCAGCACAAACCAATATTCGGAGGTTGGTTGAGTACGTGACGCAGATTTGCGGTAAATATGTACTCTCTGCTCGTTTAGTGGCGTGCGTTTTCTGCCGGGTGGTTATCTTGCGGCTTGTCATGCTCAATGTGGAATGCTCCTTAACTGGAGTTGAGGTATTTATCAAGAACGGTCTTCTACACAGATCATGCCGCTAATCGACAATAGATATTCCTCCCCTTTCTCCTCTCTCTCTACGAAGCCACCAGTGACAATGGGTCATCGAGTCAGCAATCGAACACCGCGGTGTCGAAGACGGTTAGATCAAGCGCTATGCGATATGCCCTCTTAGTTGGGGTCTTCACTGTTTCAGCATTTGCTAGCGTTTCCACATCAACACCACGCTCAACATACATATGCCCCGTAACCAGTTATGGGAGTAAATTGGTACCGGTTTCCCAGTTCCTGGGGTTGTTCTTAGATACTGGGATTATCATCGGTCTCTCGACAGTAGCTCAAGATGGGTTTGAATCTAGCAGACCTAAGCTGCTGCTAGGTCGACTGGCGTTCATATCAGCCGGAGCTCTTTCCATCCAAGCAGGCCTCTTCATTTTGAAAAACCCAGAACATATGATCTGGTCATTCCATTTGGATTCCAGAATCATATCCGACTTACTTTTTGCAACTGTCTTTGGTTCGAGTTTTCTTGCTTCTCTGGTTTATCTGATGAGCGAGCTTCGCCCTTCAATACCAATCACTGTCGCGACTTGTGTATCAATCTACACTTATCATTTCTCTACACATACGACTGAATTCTGGCCTAGTCCATCCCGTTCCACTGTAGTCTTGTCTTCAATCGCCTTTCTTTCCATGGCTGGCATCGTACGGCTTTGGAGAGAGGCGTCAAGAAGTCAACGATCCATGTCACTTAACGGAACATGCTCGAGATTCTTGGTGATCCTTTTCGTTTTCATGTCGGTGCTGTTTCTGGCCAAAAAATCCTCGCTCATCTTGCACCCGAGCAAATTATCGAAACATCCTATTGACTACCTCATGTCGAATGCTCAACATACCTCCGATCAGTGGCGAAAACAAGCTGCAACAAGCCAGTCTCTAGAACAGGCTGTTTATGAGTACCAATCACGCTATGGGATTCCCCCACCACCTAACTTCGACAAATGGTACGAGTATGCGACCGCACGGGGCTCTCTCATAATCGACGACTTTGAGCAGATAAACAGTGACCTGCTGCCTTTCTGGGCTATAGAGCCTGCTAAGATCCGAGAAATGACAGCACATATGCTCGAAAGAACCTGGACGGACGCTGGGGGCCTGAGAATAGCTAACGGAACAAGCCAGCTTACGCCACACGTAGTACCTACACATCGCTGGTCATTGGAAGGTACAAGCTCAATAATCAAAAAATTCGCCCAATGGTTACCCGACATGGACATAGCTATGAATATCAATGACGAATGTCGTGTAGCGGTCCCGTGGAGGGCAATGGAGGACTTGAAAGATAGAGGGACAGTGGCTAGACGGCAGCTGAATGAGAGCAAGCATTTTCAGCCCTTCAGTACGAATGCTCATCAACTATGGCCTAATACTTACATGCAAGCCGAACCGCCTTATTCTCCTCAAACAATCTCGGAATATTTTGCCGAGGCCTCCATCGCATCCTCATTCACAAAGTATGGAGTTATTGGGTGCCCTCCGAAGTCCCCCAGCCTAAGGACATCATGGTGGAACAAGGGGCTCTTTTGCGCAGACTGCACGTCACCACACGCTCTCGGTCCTTTCTTGAGCAATTGGACCTTGTCTGGATCTTTATGCCACCAACCAGACCTCAAAAACCTGCATGGGTTTCATCTCTCTCCCTCATCATTCAAGCCGACCACGTCTCTGTTCCCGATCTTCTCCCAATCTA
Organism: Lachnellula cervina; assembly: GCA_007825325.1. Lineage (NCBI taxonomy): Eukaryota > Fungi > Ascomycota > Leotiomycetes > Helotiales > Lachnaceae > Lachnellula > Lachnellula cervina. The sequence goes on along the minus strand of QGMG01000055.1, from coordinate 58,357 downwards.
AAATGCCAGGATTCTCCGACATCGTCTTCCCCTCTCCCTGGAACTACGTGGATAAGGTCACCTTTGATTCTTCCAAAAGCATGGCCTTCTCGGAGAAAGAAAAATCTGTATTTTGGCGCGGCGGGACCTCGGAAGGATATGCAGCTGCTGATAATTGGGAAGGCATGCAACGACAGCGTTTCGTTCACCTCGCAAATTACGCCCAGGGTTCAACCAAACTTAATCTTCTCCTACCAAATAACGCCCAGGGAACTGGTTATTCATACCGCAGCATACCTCTATCTAGCGTGCTTTCCGCAACAAATATTGACGTTTCCTTCGTGGGGGGACCTGTGCGATGCTACGACAAAGAATGTGCTGCCCAAGCCCGCGAGTTCTACTTTAATACTTCCACCGTGGACTTCCAGGAGCACTGGAAATATAAATTTTTATTCGACTTTGACGGAGCGGGGTTTAGTGGACGTTTCTTGCCGTTTTTGGAGAGTTCCAGCCTAGTATTTCGGGCTGCGTCCTTTCGGCAATGGTTTGAAGAGAGGTTGACAGCTTGGAAGGATTATGTGCCTGTGGATACGCGGCTGCATGATTTCTGGAGCTTACTCGCGTATTTCGGGGGGTTGGGAAAGAATGGCGAGTATGCCCATGAGAAAGAGGCGGAGAGGATTGCAGGTCAGGGGAGAGAGTGGGCCGCAAAGGTCTTGAGGAAGGAGGATATGGAGATTTATATGTTTAGGTTATTATTGGAGTGGGGCAGGATAGTTGACGATAGAAGAAATGAGCTAGGGTTTGTCTTGCCCCCGAAGTAGAAGGGTCGAGATCTCATGAAATTACGAGGCATGACTGTAATATTTGGAATAATCCATTTAATTACCCGAGTCCTCTTTTCTGAGGTAAACCAGCGGGCTACAGTACATCCAAATATTCGTCGCTGTAATACTGTGATTCTACACTGTCATCAAGCAGTTGAGGACGACCCTAGATTCCAACTCTGAAATCAACGTACTTAGCTCAACATTGTGTTTGTATACATGGCAAATTTACAGAAACAGCATGAAAACACGTCGTATGGTATGGGTGTATGTCTACTTTGAAGAGCACTTAAAGTGAACGGATATTTCGAGGGAGCTAAAAATGCGGCCGCTTGTGGACTGCGTAGATTTATTTGTTTGACGCGTCTTCAACTTTCTGCAATGAAGACCTTATCTCCATATTACATACTACCCGTCATTTTCAGCATCCAGCTATGGTGCACCCCAATGCTGATATCTTGATGGGAAGGGACACTGATTTTCTTCTTCCGGGTTGATATAGAGTACGACAGCCTTCTCGAATCCAGTCAACCAAGATTCATATGGAACCAACGACTGAGAGCCGCGTGGGATGCCCTGCAAGCTGCTTGCCGGGCAAGGGCTCTCGCACTCCCCTCAAGGAACGCAATGGACTTTTGGTCCTTTGTGTCTACTTTGGCCTTCTCATAAACCTTCCATGGAATGATGCGGACACCGACGCACCGACGGCATCAACTGTATGCACCAACTCCAATTGCCCGGACTCCGTGGGGTACTCGGAAGCGTGGGCAGATGTCCCTTCGAAATGATCGACTTCATCGGAAACAGGTCTCCAATAACGATGTGATGGACAGGGTGAATTGGATTGAAATGGCGTCCCCTATTTCTTCACAGAAAGGGAGCAGCAGTTGTTGGATAAGATCTTCGCCGGGTATGCTGCTGCGTGTTGTAGAACCGAAAAGGCAGAGCTGAGAAAGCAGTCTCTTCAATTTTCGAGACTAAGCTACCTGGCATCTTGCCTTCCATACGCGGTGTCACAACTCCATGCGGTGCTCATCTTAGGCTCTCATCTTATTTCCTGCAAATTACCACAAATTACACTTGATTTTTTCTCCTATCTGCCTGTCTTTCGCCTACTATCTGTTTCTAGTCTCATCACTCGCCTAGCAACCTTTATTCTCAGCGAAGTTGATTGCATGATATCACTTGTGGTCTACGTTAGCGCTGATCTTGTCCTTCTACCAAAGGCTGTTTTTTCACCCCCAATCTAATACCACGCTCTTAAAAGCTTCATCAATATTGCACTACTATGCTTTTGCATTTCAGACGAATCACTTCTTTCCATTCGTTTGTAGCCATGACTATTCGGCGTTACGACCCCCTAGGAATTGGATGATTTCCGTTCAGCTGTATATTTTTCTTTCGCTTGTGTTGCAGATAACCTCTAATATTTGCGAACTCGTTCCACAAATTATTTCCCTAAAACATACGCCTTGTCTAACTTGACTCTAATCTTGACCGACTTGGTCCTACAGTCATTACACTTTGGCTGTACAAAGGGGAAGATCATCGAGTGGATGCGGAAAAGGTTTCTCTCCCCTAAGTTTATCCTTCAATTCAGCTGTGGGTGCATAGCTACGATAACGCCACACAACCCTTTCGACGTCTTTATGTCTAGAGATGACGTCTGAAATGAATTTTTATTTATTTATGTTTCATTATTCCATATTGGAAGCTGGGATTCCGGGCGAAGGAGATACATGGCGATGAGGTATGTTATACAAATTTCCACTCCTACTCATCAGTCTTTCAAGCCATGGAGCTACGTGATAACCAATCACTCGCTCGAAGTTGGAGATTCCCGCAGAGGATATTATGAGACCTAGATGGAGGAATGGTCACCGGCGCACGAAGAGACTCAAAAGTGTGTGCACCTACATTGATCAGGTACTAGCCTCAATATAACGCACAGAAACCATCCTGTCATTTGCTAAAATATCTTTGGGGTTATTCTCTCAAGATGTTACAAAAAGGTCATTGAGAGACAGTTTCATCGATCTCTCTTTCTCTTGAGTCTTCAGCTATGAAATATATACATTTCCTGTCCCATGAAAACGCTGCGAGAGAGCCAATTCTGACTTCTACTTTACCTCGCATAGAACAATATATTTTTTCGGGTTGGTGCGATCAAACGGCAAATTTTCTCAATAACACTCCCGATGAAGCGGCATTTCTATACTGTTTGGAATCAATACCAGCTTCTGAAAATTCGACCCTCCTTCCCCTGGCATCGCTAGCATTTTTGGTCGCCCATTACTCTTCCAGGCCGCCGGTGCTTCAGCTCCTTCGTCGGTATAACGAACTATGGAAGGCGCTGCCCGAGCCCATCAAAGCTGGTCAAGACAAAAATGCTGCCCCAGTTCTGCAGGAGATACTCCGAAAAATTACGGCCGATTTGGACCTTTCGTCACTCTTCATGCCCGATAGCCAGGCACCAGCTTTGATAGACCCTACCACCAGAAAGACACTATCGCACCAGAAACTATTCTCTTTTGTTAATAGTTTCAGCCTTCCAATACATCCTCCAAAAAGCGTTACAAAAGCTATCATCTCACTCGCATTGCCCAACGGATATCTTTTGGGCCTAGTATGTTTAGCTGTGGCATCATGTTACATCGCAGCACCTCTTAATATATCTGGCAGTGCGACCCAATTTCAAAACGATGTTGAATTAGCCAGGCCACAATGCATTCTAGTATTAGAGTCAGACGTGCAGAGACTTGGACTCGAACAATCATGGGTTTCCGAGGCCAAGATCCAGGTTCTCGTGGTACGACTTGAACCAGATATGACCTTCCGTGCGCAGCCACTCGTCGAAGATTCTTCTATGCAGCTGATCAAACCGCGGTTGAATTCATCAGAGGACATTGCACTCGTTCTGTTCACTAGTGGTACAACCGGGAAGAAGAAAACTGTTCCAACCACCGTCTTGGGAATTCTCTTAGGGACCACGTGCGTGGTTGATTCATGGGATCTTGCTCCTCAAGACAGCTGCATTAACATGATGCCATTAAACCACATTGGTGGACTCGTCAGGAATCTATTTGCGCCAGTGCTTTCTGGAGGCTCCTCTATCCTTTGCCCCAGTTTTGATCCTACTTTGTTCTGGGATATTGTTGAAGAAGGCCGAAGTACTTGGTACTATGCGTCGCCATCTATGCATATGGGTATCCTGATGGAAGGTAGTCTTCGTCCAAATGCTGTGACTGCATCTCGACTCCGTTTAGTATGCAACGCTGCGGGTGACTTGTCCCCGGCATTGGCCGTGAGGTTGCGGGAAACGTTCAAGTGTACGATTCTTCCAAGTTACGGGATGACTGAATGTATGCCAATCTCAACGCCGCCTCTGAGTTATGCTCTCGATCGAATGGGAACTTCTGGCGTCGCATGTGGTCCAGAAATATCAATTCTCGATGAATCAGACAACCTGTGCCCTTCAGGTGTAGCTGGACGAATCAATATCCGAGGGGGACCGACATTTTCGGGCTACCTTGAAAACGGCAAGATTGATAAGTCGGTATTTAATGGCGCAAAGTGGTTTGACACAGGTGATCTAGGAATGCTCGACAACAACGGCTTTCTCTATCTCACTGGACGGAGCAAGGAAGTTATCAACCGTGGTGGAGAAATCATCTCTCCCTTTGAAGTCGAAGAGGCAATCACAGTCTCTTCTCAAAAGAGGAATCTAGTCTCTATAAGCGCGTTGAACACGTGCTGGCATTTTCAGCTCCTCATGAAGATCTCCAGGAAGTAGTCGGCGTGGCTCTGGTTTGCCCCTTGGATCGACCGCGTCCAGACATAAGAGACCTGCATGCGGCTCTGAAGTCCTCACTTCATCCTTCAAAATTGCCTATGGTGATCGTCTACATCGATGCTTTACCAACTAGCAATAATAAGCTTGTGAGAACAAAGTTTGCGGAACGAATGGATATGTCTCCCATTACCAACGACATGGCGATGATAGAACGCCACTTCAGCGCAGTTTGTCCTCTGGTTGACAGTCCATTGCCAACGAAGATACCTAATTTTAAATTTGAGGTCGACTGTTCTACGGTAATGAAGGTTATCCAATCGCATACTCATCCCGACCTAGATGCATTTGTCCGTACGAGCCGCCGCGATGGGACCATTGTCGTTTATCTGGCACCTATAGAGGAGAAGCAGGAATTGGCCTCCTGGCAGGAGACAATCGATGATCTTCGAAGCGTAATTGCCAAGACTGTTGATGGTTTCCTTGTACCTTCAAGTCTTACATATCTCCACGAACCTTTCCCACGCGATTGTAATGGGATGATCGATGACGAGGTGTTAGGTGAGAGAGTGAAAGCTGAGAGGAACTCGAACTCGGCGTCACTTGGTTCAGAGACGGAAAAGCAAGTTTGTAAAGCAGTTTCAGAAGTCCTTGGCATCGAGGTCGAGGAAATGTGCTCAAAGTCTGACTTCTTTGAACTGAGAGGAGACAGCATTAGCGCTGGCCGACTCTCTTCAGTAATACGCTGTAACTTAGGTGTTCGAGCACCTGTCGACCAGATTTTTACCAAGAGCAGAATATGCGATATTAGCACCCTTGTGGACCAATTGCTAAAGGCCAGTCTCGGGGATGTCAATGAACCTGTGGAAAATGATACTGGAGATACGAAGACATACAGCTCCTCAAATCCATTGGTCCTCTTCATCAATCTCCTCCCAATCTTGCTTATCTACCCTATGAAATCAGGCTTTAGATGGGTCGTCTTTATTTATGCTTTAAGCGCTATCTCGAACTATTGGGATAAGAGCACTATTCCCGCACGATTTCTTGGTCTGTTCGCTGCCGTGTTCATATCCCGAGTTGTGACGCAGATCGTCGCTCCGTGTTGGGGAATCATAATGAAGTGGGTCATCATTGGAAAATACAAAAAAGGGCTATATCCAATGTGGGGTCCATATCATACAAGATGGTGGCTAGTCGAAAGGATATTGCAGATATGCGGCCAAGTGAGTCCTGAAATGAAACCGTCCCCAAGTCACTACATGCTAATGTGGAATTAGGGAGTATTCGGACACTCCTATTCTGCTCGTGTTCTGTACTGCCGTCTCCTTGGTGCCAAAATCGGCCGAGGCGTGGTGATCGAGAAAGGTACTACTATAGGAGAGCATGATCTCATCGATATCGCAGACAACGTTCGTCTAGATCGCTGTGTCTGTCGCCCGTTTGCAGTAGAGAGGAACACCACGATGTATCTCGGTCAGATTACAATTGGACGAAACTCCAGCGTGGGGCTCAAATCTCACATCGCCGCTGGCTCCATTCTGCCGGAAGGGACATTCATTGGTGGGAGTTCATCTTCTTACGAAATGGACGATGCACAGCAATTCGATGAACCCCTTCCTAAGCCACACTTTCTAACTCAACTATTTCTCATCATTCCTGTGCAGGTTCTAGTCCGCTTCGTGTCTTCGCTACCTTGGGTGGGAGGGTTGGTTGGAATGGTGGGGAGTGAATCTCGCCGTTCGTTGGATGGCGTGAAAGCGGTCGTCACTTGGTGGGCTACTCCTCACAGAATCGGTTTTCACTATCTCGCTCTCGTTTTGAACGTATGTGTACGACCTTTTGTCTGGTTTGCATGTATCCTCGTTATCAAGAAGAGCTTAGACTTCTTCTGTAGGACTACAATTCCCAAGCCCAATAGCAGTAGGACTGCTCGAGATAATTTCCGCAGGCAACTTTTGGAAACACTAGTCCCTCACGGTAATATCAGAAGTATCACGGAGCTTTTTGGATTACATTACGAGTTCACGTCCAGGGCTGTCAGGTTAATGGGCGGCAAAGTCGGAAAACGTGTTTACTGGCCTGGTACCTTCCCATCGATAGAAGATTTCGACTTGATTGACATTGGAGATGATGTTGTTTTTGGAGCCCAAGCTGACATCGTTACTACTGATTCGACTGGAGGTTCGCGGGTGAAAATCGGGAGAGGAGCCATGATCGCTGATCGAGTCATGCTCAGTCCCGGCGTGACGATTGGTGATCGAGCTGTCATTGGAAGTGGAGCTTTTATCAAGAGAGGCCAAGTTTGCGGGCCGGACACCATTTGGATTGGGAATCGGAAGGGTTCTCCTGTCTGTCTCTCAAAGAGGGTTGCGGTTCAGCGAGATGGGGATGGGCGTGCCGAAAATAACAGCCAACTACCAGTCTCTGGTGATAAGACAGCTAGCTCGCGCACAGAATGCGAATCTAGCCACGATGAGTTTACCACACCTTTTGGTCGCGCCTTCTACGAAGGCAAAGCTCCCTATTATGTCCTCGGGCAAACTCCAATCTTCCTCTACATGGTTGTGACCAAGATCTTCGCTAAGATGTGGTGGGACGTCAGCACAATGGCCACTCTGCCCCTCTCCTACATCCTGAACCACTCTCAGCAACTAGACGCATGCTGGTACCGGCCCATCAAACTCTACATCTTCGCCGTCGCCATCATGTCAACCCTATTTGGCACGCTCTCTCTCCTCTCGCTCGCCATCGTCATCAGTGTCAAATGGATGCTCCTCGGCCGGCGCAAGCCCGGGGCCTATCACTGGGATCGCTCGAGCTACTGCCAGCGCTGGCAGGTGTGCCTCGCCGTCGAAGCGCTGCCGGCCAAGCTCTTCGGAAGCCATGGCGTGGTTGGGATGTTGACCGGTACGCATTTCATAGTTCTGTATTTCCGCGCCTTGGGCGCGGACATTGGCAAGGACTGTGCTCTGTTTGCTGGCGGGCGACAGAACCATATGTTTACGGAGCCTGACCTATTGACGTTGGGGGATAGGGTGGCTATTGATGATGCGAGTTTGGTGGCGCATATCAATACTCGCGGCCAGTTCTCTTTGAATGAGCTGAGGGTTGGAAGTAGGAGTGCGCTGAGATCTGGAAGTAGGCTGCTGTGTGGAGCCAGGATGGGTGAAGATGCGGTTTTGTTGGAACATACGTTGATTATGGAGGGAGATGTGGCGGATACTGGGACTGTGTATCAAGGATGGCCTGCTGATGTTTTTCGTGGGGATAGATTGAACATTGTTTCTACAGGGTCGTTGGAGCACTGATCGTTCCAAGTCGAACCTACTCCATAGGGTATGAGAAGAGTCAGGGCTATGTCCGAATACTTGGCTGGTGGCCTGGAAAGAAACCCATATTCATCAAGCTACTCGCAAAGGAGAAAGCTCTGGATCTTTCTGAGAAATTCCGGAATGAGCGATCTGCTCTGGTTTCTTTACCAATTCTGGGATTGGCTAATACACCAAACAGTTGATCAACTTTAGGACTCTGTGAATAAATCAGCTAATTAGTCAATTGCTTTTGACTAGCGAATCGTTGAAGTTAAACGTGATGCTATTTAGACTTATATTATTAGAGCGCTTAACCCCATTTAATTAATTGCTGTCACGTGGGGTTGAAATCAGGGGCAAACAGCACAAACTGACACGTTCAGGATCTAGCTCGATATTTTAGCGTGATTTGATTTTGGGAGCTGGGAGCGCTAGCATTTCTTTTCCTTTTATATAATTACTAAAACTGTCTCCCTCGGCCTACCCCAATCCACAAAACCAACCTAAAGATTTGATCAGATTGCTTGTGCCAGGGCATTTGGCGTCGGAGACCATATCTTTCTACCAAATAGCGGTATGCGGTGATCAGTTTGCTGGGTAGAGCTCAGTCCTAGAAAGCACCACAGGCGTCCCTTCTCCCCAACAATATGGTGTTTGCACTAAGTTCCGACAGAAATCATCCTCCACCACAATATGGAAACAATCAGCTCTCGCTATCAGTAGATGACAAGTCGATCTCATCGTCGGATGCAAGTTCATTCTCAGACCGTCTTGATTCCACTGCAGCATCGTTGTCCGAAATGGAAATGTCGCTTGAGCGTCGTCAATAACATGTTTGCATTGTGCTTCCCTGACTGGCTTGAATGGATTTGAATTTTCAGTTGCCAGAGTTGATGGAGTGGAGCTTGACTTTTCCCTGTCCTCAAAATTCCCGATTTCCCGTCTCCGAGATAGCATCATCGATGCTCATGTATGTCACTTCTGCTGCCCTCATGATCGTCTAAAAACCCAAAGCTGTCTGATGGTTTCATCCCGAACTCTACATTCTCATCTGGAATTCGGACTAGGCGTCGAGGGATACGACGTGAGAAATGCGTCGGCGCTCGAATCGTGTGAGCATTTTCTAGACTCCGTGGGATGCGAAGCAGGTAATGCGCTCGTGGCGGATGGTCCAGATCCGGAATTATCAGCTCGTGTACATTGGAAGTAACGGATGTAATCATTATCTTGACCGTAATGTTTCGCGGGTTTACCACAATTTGGGAAAGTTTCTCTAGAATTAATTGCAGTCGTGGTGTGTTCGTCATTAGCTATCATAAAACTTGATTATTTCTCAAGATACATATGTTTATAAAGTTTTTTTTTGCTTGCTTGCTTGCTTGCTTGCGTACACGCTTCTATTTATTCTCAACTTTAGGTAGAACTACTACACTAAAGCTAGCCGATACCTAATATGAAGGCGAATTGAACTCTCAACTGCTGCTAAAAAAAGAGTTCCCCAAACTTTCGGGTTTGCGTCCTGAAGAAATACGGTGCCTGGATGGGAGTTTATACACATTCCTTCGCGCGCATGCTCTTAACCTTCTTCTGATGGACTGAAAAACAGCATACCATACCGTTCCAAGTACCTCTGGCTTTCTTCAATCGCCCTGTCCTGTCATGAAAGCAAAGCTCCGGATAAGGAATACAACCTACCTTTATCGTGCTATTGTCTAGATATAGCTGAGCAGTAAGCGGCAGTCCGGTCTGATCTCCTGCAGGAACGGCAACTGTGCGGGTGGCGAGCGAGCAATCTTCGATTGGAGAACTTGCTCTATGAAGGACAGGGTCTTTCATTGACTCCGTACAAAGGGTAATGGGTTTTCTAGCAACGGTTGCGCGGGGAGTGGCGATTTGGTTCTTGGTACGTACAGTATATATCGCTTAATCTTTGAAGTCCTGGTTGAGGGTTCTCTCGGTGTATGGTGTATGAGCAGAGTATTAGTACTGGATAGTGGTAGACTGTTCGGTGTGGTGTGTTTGCAATGCGTATCCTTGCTGCTGGGAGTAGCGCCGAGACAAGACCATGGGGACTTTTGGATCTTCTTCACCATACGGATGACCAAGGTGTCGGTCTATAAAGAACCGGGAGAGTGGGACAGTGGTGGATTAGGAATTCGGTAGGAGGGCATTTCACTACTCTGGCAAGCCACGTGGCATTTGGTTCCTTTTCCTCCCGTAGCCAGATGATCGGTACTGAATCAATCGTTTGTCCTGGACAGGGACTTTCTTGATAATCTTAGCTTTGGCTTAGCTTTGGTGATACAGGAGTCATGGCGGTCGTGATTCCTCTCGTCTAGGGCTTGTAGTCAGCAGTCCGGTTCTCCCTTTGAAGACAACGAATGGCGGGAAACTTGGCGAGAGGATATTTTCCAGGACGAATTCGAATGTACTTTGGTAATTCGATCTGTGGGAAATGTGTTTCGGGGATGGTCTCTGCGGTATAGTAATCGTACTGTATATTTGAACAGGGTTTTCTGTTCCGTATCTGAACTCATAGTTGTTAACGTGAAGACTTTGCTCTTCATAATGTTTTGGGTGTTTTGTTATGTTCCCAATGTCTCCAATGTCTATTAGCTGGCTCTGTCTATCGTGTTGGGAAATAGTATTCGGTCAAGTTAGGCTGTCCGGTCCGGGGAATAGCATTGACAAGAGGAGGTTAAGCCAACACGAAGGAAACTCACCAGGCATCTTCAGTATCTTTAGTGTCTTTATGTTTACAAACGGGTTGAGGGGATCGGGATCCAGAGGTATTGGTGAGCTCGTTGATGCTCAGGCATTGCGCAGCCGTTATATTGGTAGTTTTGCAGGTGGATTGTAGCGTTGTAGTGGGTACTATTGTTAGGCGAAGTAAAGGGGGTAGGGCAAGCCCGATAGTGTCAGGTTTAATTTGACTTACCTGCCCATGGTAATCAGTTTATTTTGTTTGCCCAAGATCGGACCGACCCGAGCACAGATTTCTGGGCATAGTTAGCTGGGTACTATTTAATAACAAGATATGCGTTGTGCGGATAATAAGAAATACTCCATAATTTAAACTTACACACTTTCTTCTACTGCTTCCAAATTTGTACGCAAACTTTCTTTCATTTCGATCATCTCAATCTCCCTCCTCTTTCGTCCTTCCTTCTTTTTTGTCCAGCCCTATGTGGGGTTCTGAGTACAAATACTGCAAGACCCAGGATGACATACGTAAATACGTAAGAGAACAAGAATCGGAATCGGTATGTCTCAGCATAGTGTAGAGACCGATGTTGTCGAGCAAAATACCAGTTCTTTGGCGTGAAATTTAGCTCCGGTATATGGCACTTGTTCCATGCTAATTGGTGGTCAAACTCCCTCGGATTTGCTAGTTCTATCTTCCATGTTGATTGTTGTCCATTCTTCTTCTCGGCTTCTTCGCCTTCTTCGCGTTTGATTGTTCTATCTTCCGTGATGTCCCTTCTCTGGAAGGATCCGGAAAACTCTAGGAACTTGAAGTTCATATTAGTGGAGTGAAGCCAGTTCCACATACTCAAAAGTAATAGGATTTGTAAATATCTCCGTGGCTTTCGAACCGAACTCTTTATTGGTAGATTCGTATGTGTCCAGACCAGTTACTGTTCCAACCTCGGAATTCAAATCATAACATTCTGCGCACTCGCAGTCGGTGATGCCTGGAAAGACGAGCTTACTGGCCTCCAAATCCTCTTCCCTGAATACCGCTTTGGCTTCAGGCGTCGGAATCGCACCCGCGGTATGGCTCATCATCCAATTACGAGCTTGGTCTTCTTGCTCCTTGGCCTCTGCGCGACTCACAAAGCTCTCGACGTCCTGTGGGTCTGACATTCGCCGCAGCCGGCCGTCTTCCACCAAATCAGCATCCATCCAATGCTCCTCTTGATCGATTGTCAGGATCAAGGTCTGCAACTGCAAAGTATTGTACAGAAGCATGCGGAGACTGATATATGGCCAAATCTCATAGTCGTTTAGGAAGCGAAGGTCTGTAGTTACCGGTCTTGCGATCCCCTTTAAAGCTAATTCAGCAGAATCACAAGCATCGTATTGAAGAATCATGTTTCTGATCAACTTATGTCTTGGAAGGATGTTGTCCGGTGAGATAGATCGAATCGGGAAAGAAAGAAATGATCCGATCTCGTTACAATTCTCGCCACATGGGGGGTATAAACAAATATCACCATGACCACAAGTGAAGCAAAACGAGTTTCCACCATAAAGAATTGGCGTTCCTATGTTGTGAAGCCGCTTACAGCTTGCGACCATATTAGGCCTCAATGACGCTCGGAATTCGGCAGATGGCCCTCTTCTATGCTTGTTCAGTAGCCATGGATTTGCGATAGGGCCAGAAGCGACAAGAACAAATTTCAAGAGGTATACACAGATGTCCAATGGTAGACCTATAAGGTCATTGACGTCTACTAGAGGCTTTCGATTCCAAATTATTGGTTCTCTCATAGGATGAGCGTTGTGGGAGGGCAAGATCTCGATATGGCCCACTTTAGAAAGCACCCCATTGACAGGAATTTCGTCCTGTGATGAGCAGACGGGTTTCAGGAGATCATCAAACATTTCTGGTTGAGTATCGTCCATTTCCCAAGAAAAATATTCCTTATGTGAGGGAGTATCTTCCATGCCTAAAAAAGTGTCTTCTATTTCGAAGAGATTATCCTTTGTTTCTGAATCCTCTTCGGGGCTGTTGGGTGTCGAGAGAATATCTTCTATCTCCCAAAAAGTGTCTTCTATATCTGATAGGGCATCGTCTGTTTCCAAATCCTCTTCAGGGCTGTGAGTTGTCGAGTGAGAAATATCTTCCAATTTCGAATTTTCGTCGGGGGTAAATCCATCTCGAATATCAGGTGCCGAGAATATATCTCCCGTTTCTGAGAAGATACAGTCTATTTTCCAACCTTCATTGCTGGTAGATTCATCTTGAATATAGAAATTATCCATTTCCGCGAATGCACCATCCATATCTATGTCCTCTTCAGGGGTATGTCCTTCTGGAGGTTTGGGTATAAAGAAAATGATTTCCGAGAGAGTATCGTATACTCTCGAATCTTTATCGCGGGTAAATTCATCTTTAATACCAGGCATCCAGGCATCATCTCCCATTTCCGAAAGAGCACCGCCTATTTCTAAGTCCTCTTCGGGGGTAGGTAATTCTGGAAAAGTACGTACCGAGAAAGGATCTCCCATTTTTAGCCATAGACTCTCCGTGTCTGATCCCTCTTCCCGCTGTAATGTAATCTGGGCACCACCGAGTATTGTATGATTTTTGTTTCGATCTCCCGGAAATTCTTGAGGTTCAGACAGCATGTCTTCCTCCACCGAAGTATCGCTGCCACTTTCTGAACCCCCCCAGTCTGAAGTATCGCCGCCATTCTCTGATTCCTCGTCGTCTGTAGATATTTCTTCGTTCGCCGGGCTTGATTCGCTGTACCCCGACTTGTTTTCGGTTGTCGTATCAGCATTGTCCAGGGATATGTCCATTGCATCGTGTGCCGGTAATTGTTTATTATTCTCGGGAACGGCTTGTGGAATTTCGCTATCGTATTTGTACTCCGCTGGTCTTTTACGCCTTGTTTTGTGGCGCCGGCGGTTGCTAGCTTCTGGCAGAAAAAGTTTGTTGGAACAATCAGGGTCGATGAGGGGTGACCAAGTCATGCAGTAGAATTGATTGTCGTTTTCTAAATACCAAAGCTGGTGTTGCTCTATGGGCTGTGCGGAATAAGCCCCCCTTATCCGGCGTTTGATTCGATACGGCAATATAATACAGTCTGGGGATATTCTCCGAAACATTTTGTTTTGAGTCCAGCTAAGAAGAATAATCATATTAGCACAATCAACCCACGCAGTAAAGAAGTCTAACCGGATGAGCTGTATTCCACTACTCAATGTTTCAGAATTTGAGGAGAATTTGTTCCCAAGAACTTTCTACCATGATGCAAGAAATCGATTGAAAGATATATGCCGAGTGTATATGATGAATCGAAGGATCAGATCTAGTGAAAGGCCAGAGCAGCTGATTGTTGAAGTTGTTGGATTATGGTGATGTGAAGAGAAGTGAAGATGAAGGAGGAAGTAATATAATTGAACTTATTGCGTGATAATCACGAGCGTGTGCTATAAATCATTAGTATCGCCGGACTCATCGTTAGAACCGAGAGAATTCACTGTGCGGCTCCCTAAAAGCCCGAGAAAAGACCCCGCGGCTTAAAAAAAGCAAGCGGAACCCTACAAAAGCAGAACTCTGGGGCGCACTAAGGCCCTTTTTGGCAACCATAAGCTGAGAGCATAATCTGGCCCCAGATTATTCTTTCAACCACCAGATTATCGTGGGACACTAAGTTGAATATTACGAATTTTTTATAAATCATGCACCCAGATGCTTGCACCCGGATAAGCAAACCTTTCCTCATCACATATAGCATAAAGAGTAAATCTTCACACCACGGATTTTCCCCCCTGCGAAGCCCAATGCACTGTAGCAAGAAGTTTGAAAGCACAAAAAGCAGGAAAAGAAATGACACAACACTTTATTCTAAAACTTGGGGACGCAAAAGAACACCAAACTGCAACGAAAATACAACGAACACGTAAGCAATAAGAAAATCGCACAGCCATTTATCACGGCTGGAATTTTTATTCCTACACCGCGACAGTCCTGCCTAGGCAACCTACGCACCTTATACGCACTTTCAGCGAAATAGTGACTATCAATTCCAACTATACAGAGTAGCATGCCGACTACGCCAATCATGGTTCGGACTTCAAGACACCATCTTCAAGCATAGGAACAGCTCGCAACATCACACAACAGTCCAGTTTAACGTCAAACGATTTCACGTTTTGCCAACTTTGGCTGATCGAGTTGTCCCAGCCGCGGCCCAAGACGTGTGAGACGACTGAGTCTGCAAGTAAATGCACTGCTGGTTCTCGAGCTCTTGTCAACCGCACTGAGCTGCTCGTGGAATTTCTGCATACAGGCAGCCTGTTACTGGTATAGAAAATACGGGGGATGGTGCATAAGACGGTCTAGAAATTGGATTCACGGATCGCGAAAAGTCAAGACTAGTACATTGCTAGGTCATTCATATGCAATGATATCGCCAAGTTGTTCGAGGGATACGGCATTTTTGCGGTCCTAGAATAGATGTTGAGATTCGAGGTCGGAACGATGTTTTGAGACTAATTCGGAGAAGGAAGACTTGGGTTTCGTGTAGGGGATAACCCTAGATACCCGGGTGAAGACTCTACGGGTATCACCCGAAGGAATTCTCATAGGTCGGGTATGATCTCAGGTTTTTTTCTAGATTTCCTAGGTAATCTGGGTTTTGTAGCTCTGATTTTAAAGGTATAAAAGGCATGATATATGATATATAATCCTTAGAAAATCTAGCCTAGCCTGGAAACTCTAGGGGGACGGGGGAGGCTAAAAAGTGGAATAAAGAGGATGATATAGCCCCTAATTGGTTTTCGGACCGCATTCCGGGTCACGTGCACGGGTTCCGTAAAATACCCGGATACCCTAGGTTCCCGTGTAACTGCCCGCCCCCCTATTTTTGGGTGAAATATGCACCCTTTAACCCTAGGGGTAGTACCTGGGCGCCCGATGCCCAAGTCTGGGAGAAGGAACCGTATTTATTTATTGCTTCGGCTCAGTGACATAGAAATTCGATGTCACTGAGCCAGCATCCCAACTAATGGGGGGACAGGGGAAACATAAGATACAACTGTAAGGCTGCAGCGGAAATATCAGCGTAAACATATGATTACGATACCAAGGACAACGGGAAGCTACAATGCTGGAAACAACAGATGTACAAGCTTGCTAATATATGAAACGGCAACACCGGCCAAACATGCGAAAGTGGATGGAGAAGGAAATGTGGGCACTTCCCAAGGGTAGGTTTGTTAGTCAAATGAGACAGCTTGTAAAACGGCAGGTCATGAACAGCATCAATGTTATAGCTTGCTACTGCCAGCATACTTTGTGAGATCCTTGACCTCTTCCCTAATTGCTAATTCGCTCATGATCTCCTCGCTCCCGCCACCTGTTCGTAATCAGCAACAATAAAAATATTGGTCAAAGGGCATAGCCACTTACCAACCGCCATTACTCTGACATCCCTCGAGATGGCCTCGATCCTAGACAAAGGTCAATATCACCGACGTCCAAGCCAGAACTGAACCCACCTTCCACCTTTCCCACCCCTTGCATATCCCAACCCACCCATAACCTGCTGCGCCTCCCTGGCGCATTTCTCTAAACACCTCGTACTGATAACTTTTAACATAGCAGTCATACCCCCAATCCTGACCCCCTGCACATCCCTCCCAATCTTCTTCCGACTAAGCTCAATCAGCCAAGTAAGCTGTTCCAAAAAGGCCTGCGCCGGCTCAATCATTCTGCCCATCTTCACGAACTTTGTCCTAATAATCGGATTCTCAATAAGTTTCAATCCAAACGTCTCGCGTGTACAAGCATGCTTCCACGCATCTTCCACACAGACCCTGCTCAGCCGGATAGCTTGGGTCGCGATGCTTTTTCGCTCGGCGTTGAAATTCGACATGATGACTTCAAAGCCACGGTTTTCTTTGTGGATTAGATTTGAGATGGGCACGAGCACGTCGTCGAAGGTTATGAATGTGGAACCTGATGCGCCAACACCAGAATTGTGCATTTGGCGGGTGGAAACGCCTGAGACTTTGAGAGGGATGACCAGGACAGATATCCCGGATGCTCCTTTGCCGCCTGTTCGGACAGCAGCAGTAACGTAGTCTGCCCAAATTCCGTTTGTGATCCATTTTTTAAACCCGTTAACGATGTAAATATCGCCCTTTCGGACGGCGGTGGTTTTGATGTTTGCAACATCGGAGCCGGCTTGAACTCGTTAGAAGATAAACATATGGAGAAATGGATGATAGTACCATCCGGCTCAGTTATTCCTAGACAGAATCTGATTGTGCCATTTGCAACACCAGGAAGAAACTTGTCTTTCTGTTCTTGAGTACCAAAGTTTACAATTGGGGGCCGATACCGTTTCCACCCCCAAGTCCCCATAGAACTCCACTGTAACCCTAAAAATGTCAGCCCGCTCCTCGGGAACGAAACCACTGGCCACACGTACTACTCGCGACATTTCATCCGTCAAAATGAGCGTATGCCAAGAATCCCACTCATGGACAAGTATATTTCCAGGCAGCGAAACATGGGAAAGACCTGTAACTCCAGCCAAATATCCTAACTCTGCATGACGCTTGAAAGCCTGCATTAATCATGAGCTCGCGTTCAAGGAGGGGGGGAATCACGTGCATAATCTGGAACCTTGCCAGCTGATTCCCACTCAAACGCATACGGTAAGATTTCCTCATCAACGTACTTTCGGACTACAGCTCGAAGGTTTCGATGAGAGTCGTTGTAATGAGGTGTGAGGTTTCGCGAGTACCACAGCGGCTCGGCGTACGGGATTGGACTTCCAAAGGATACGGCGGGGTTGGACATCTTGGAGCACCAGGAGCACTCGCTGATGGATGAAATAATGGTACAGTGTTACAAGAAGCAGGAAAACATTCGACAAATACAGATGCACGCCTCGACTTGAAGACTCCCGAAGACAAAGTAGACAATGTGCGGTAACTTTATGAAGAAGAAACAGGGTGCAACGGAGCTGGGGGCGGGCCTCGGCATTTTTGGTGGAGATCAGCGCTGCGCCGTACCTATTAGCCGGCAAGACTGTACTGCAATCTCGATCGAGTAGGTGCTTTAATATGAAGATTGCTGGAAGAGAAGAGAGGGTGGGGGAAGAAGCTGGGTTATATACATGTGGAAGTCCAAGTTACAAAAATTACAAAATATTGTTTTGTGAGAACCCCGGGTTGCGTCTAAAATTAAATTGAAGGGTCAGGTCGCGCTAAATCATAGCTGCGCTTTACGTCAGCAATATTCCCCCAACAGGGTCCTAGTGAACCAGTTTTACTAAAAACAACCAACAGAAATTGGCCTCTCGAGCCTCTAAAGGCAATTCCCTCTTTTGCTTGGGTGTAAGAGTTTACTTTGAGGTTACGGGTGCATCTTGCCTAAATAAATAAAGCTCTGCAAAGCTAAGTTCTGCCTACCCGATGGATGCTGTGTTGACTCGTTTCATGGGTCATGACATTTACATCTAACTAGGATACTCTTCTCTCAGCCATCGAAAATTACCTCCGGCCACTTTGCACTCGGCCCCTCGAATAGTTCACCCTTTCCCCCCTTGAACCACAAATCAAAGAAATCAACCACATACGCACTCTCCAACTCAAACATATACGTCCCATTCAATAACCCATCATTCGCTGGAAACCCATCAGGCCTCAACTCTAGCTGCAAGAACAGCGTATCTGAATAATGATGATGCACCGTCTGATTAACTCTCAACGCATGTTTCCACCCGGCCAAACTCTCCCAGAACGTCGTCCAGCTCGGATCCCCTTCATAGATACCGTGGCCTTGAGATGCGAGCATGAGGAAGGGGGAGGTGAGGTTGTAGGTTTCGGCTGGCGGTGGGACGGAGCCGTCCATATTTATGCCGGCGATGAAGCGCGTGTCGTTCGCCATCACTTGGGATGCAGTGGCGCCGCCGAGAGAGTGGCCTAGCACTCCTACTTTGGATGTATCAAAGGGCTCTTCAAGGCCCGGGATGGCCTTGTGTGCGTTTTCTTCGAGGTGGTCCAGGATGAAGATTATGTCTGACGCGCGTTTGAGCATAAAGGGCGTGTAGGCTTCCAGTGGTTGCGTGTCGTTCTCTGCGTACGAGGCGGTGCGGCCGTCGGGGTAGACGGTGAAGTCTGTGTCGTTGGGGTGGTCCATACTAACTACTATGTAGCCATTTGAGGCAATGTCTTGGGCGGCTCCGTTGTAGAAGAGTCGGGAGTTTCCATAGCCTGGGGAGAAAAACAGGATGGGGTATTGAGAGTTGTCTATTGGGGGCGAGTCGTAGGCGCGCTGGATCATGGTTGCATCTGAGCCATTAGGAACTCCAAGCCAGCCGTCCGTCCACTACAACACCGGGGAGTTAGTTACTTCCTATTCCAGACTGTTTCAGAAGTAAAGGGAGCCTATATTTCCAGTTTAGGAAGTTTAGAGGAGGATTTGAGAGCACATAAGACGAAAAGTAACAGAAGAGGGTAGGGTAAAATCAAAGAGCCAGTTTTGCGTACGGTGGCGAAGACGGGTGAGAAGTTGGGCGCGAGGGTATAGTTTTTACATTTTTCTTCGGAAGCGGGATAGTAAATTGATACCATGAGATCCCGGACTGGGTCTATGGAGGTATTGTTCAACTCATAAGATACTACACCAATTGGTAAAGGTCCTGTCAAAGTGGGTGGGATGAAGATGCTGCGACTAAGTGCAGCTAATCCAAGGAGGATCAGCGAGATCTTGAATCGAGCCATCAGAGGCATGACTTTGGTTGTTAAGTATTAAGTTCTTAGCTAGCAGGCCACACAATTAGAGCAGTAAGAAAAAATAAGAAAAGGAAGAGCTGGAGCAGATACTAATCTCGCAAATTGTTGCTACGCCGCATAGCAGCCCTGCTAGCCTAGCATATCTGCCTCCCCGACCTTCCCAGAAGGGAAATCATCCATGCCAGGCAAGGCAAACGAGACTCGCACAATAGCGAAAGCGAAGTACCCAGTAACAATCGTTTGAATATATTAAATTGAAGAACCACCGCTGTCAGCTTGGCATAAACCCGACAGCTGGGTGACGGGTTGCGGGTTGCGGTAAAACTAAAGTCTCTAAAGTCCCCTTAAATGCAGGCAATATCATTTCTAAAAAACACAATAGGGTTTCTTAGCAGTGTTTTTTAAATGAGAGAAATCTGAATTATACTGAAGAAATTCAGGAAAGGGACGGCAAGATATAATTCTCAGCAGAGAGCTGCTAGAAGACCGCAAAGATCAAAATGAAGCTGGTCATGAACATTGAACGCTTTTCCACTGCATGCAGAAAATATCTCAGAGCACTAGCATCCGATGTCAACCAATATTAAATCAGATAATGGGTACGTACTCTGAAGTATAAAGAAGAATAGAATAGTTAACCTACTTGGGCTAGCTAGGTACTTCTACTTGTATACTTGTACCCCTGAATATCCGCCCCGCCCCCGCATTCCGATAAGATAAGGAAATTCCATCTCGACGTCATCTGGTGTCATCTCCAATCCCAATCACAACATCACATCTCCTTACATCTCTTCCCATTTCTGAAATCCTCCAACCTCCAACATCTTACATCCTCACACCTCAATCACCCAGCATGCCCAACATCCTCATAATTGGCGCTACGCGCGGCCTAGGAGCCTCCCTCGCAAACCTCTACGCCTCCACCCCCTTCAACACCGTCTACGGCACGACCCGTTCCCCCTCCGGCCCCAAGGGACTGAACGAGAAGATTGTCTGGGTACCCAACATCGACGTCTCGCAAGAAGGCGTAGGCGCTTCTCTAGTAAACCAGCTGGGCCAGCTAGGAGTAGCGGGAGGCATGATCGAGGGGGAAAACGAAGTGCGCGGTTTCGACATCGTGGTGATCACAGCTGGATATTTCGCGACTGAAGACTTTGCCAATGGACCGAAATGGGCTGAGCAGGTAAAGATGTATAGTGCGTCTCCCTATCAATCATTAACAAACACTCCCAGCCTCCACTTCAACTTCTCCCCCCCTCAATCAACCTTCACCCCGCAAACACTTTCACACATACTAACCCCAACCCCCCTCACAGCCACATCCTCCATCTCCCCACCGTTCATAATCCACTCCCTCACCCGCGCAAAACTACTCCCCAAAGGTTCGAAAATCGTGCTAGTAAGCTCAGAATCAGGCAGCATAGCACTGAGACACGATAAAGAGGGAGGAGGGAACTACGCGCACCATGCCAGCAAAGCGGCGTTAAACATGGTTGGCAAGCTACTGAGTTTGGATCTGAAGGAGCACGGGGTCGTGGTTAGTATTGTGCATCCCGGGTTTATGAGGACGGAGATGACGAAAGGGGTTGGGTTTGATAAGTATTGGGATGATGGTGGTGGTAAGTTGAGTTTGTTTGATCTCTTACGAGTACTTTTTTCCTTGTTTGGATTTCATTTGTGGCAATATTGGAGGGGAGGGCTGGGGCTGATGTGTGATAGCTGTTACGCCTGATGAAGCCGCGAAGAGCTTGGTTGAGTGGACGGAGAAGCTGGATATCAGCAAGACTGGAGAGTATTGGGCGCCGAGGGGGCCTAGTAAGTTGTTCTCTGTTTCCTGGATAATCTGGTTCTAACAAATCGTAGGGGATATTGGGACTGCGGAAGTAACGCTTGGTAAAAACCTCCCCACACCATTACAATTACCATGGTGAAAGCACTCTGCTTTCCTGGCCAATTATAGGTCCACTCAAGTCTTTCCAGCTAGGCCAGCTCTACTTTTCAATCCAAGAGGCATAATCTTGACACTATACGTCAATATTGTCTTTTCAAGTTGCGAGGAGGGTAGAACCCTAGTATCTTGTATTGCAATGCCACCTTGACTATCGAGGTTCTGGGTTGAGTCCTGTTGATATTTCCTAGATTCTCAAAATCCATTGCCACCAATATTACATCGCGCAAATCATCAGATATCGATGGATGTGGTGTAAGTCCAAGAAATTCCTGAAACAGTTGGAGGCCGTTATTGGAGATTGTGTATCGCAGAGCCACATTTGTCTCAATTTATGAAAATGAAGCGGTTTCAACATTTGCCAGCAAAGCGAATTCCTTTCTATCACTAAAATAAAAGTGTTGGATGAAGCAGCGAAACCAATCGACATATTGGCGCCATGTTATTTCCGTCCCTTCCACCAATAGAGAACAGCTCCACTGATGCACCTACCTGCCTAAGTTACCTGTCTACATGAGTGAAAACGGTGCAAGGAAGCTCAAGAGTTGCATCTCCGTGATCCGGCGTACTAGCTTGAAGGAAATGAATTGAAAACCTTGCGGCTACATAAAAAGGAGTCACCGTCCATATGCCCACCTCTGCTTCATCATAATACAAAAGTCTCCAACTCTCCCCACACGCTCGTCTTGTCCTTCACCTGAAATTCATCGACATTCGCCTCTTCACCCCTGAACGCGTCTCCCGGCTTCATGTAAAGCAATCATGAAAATCACACTCCTCGTCCTCGCTGCCACAGGTCTTGCCGCTGCTCAGATTTTCAATGGTGAACCTCAATGCGCTGTATGCATTCCCTCTCTTTAGGTATTTTCAGGATCCAGCCCGTCTAACAGCCCAACAGCTTCCCTGCCTCCACTCCGCAATCGCATCTTCAGGCTGTGGTCCCAATGATTACATCTGCCAATGTATCTCCTCCCGGGAAAAGATCCAAGTCCTTGCCAAGCCCTGCCTGATCTCCGCCTGCAACGCCTCTGAAGTCGCGGTCGCGAACTCTGTTGGTCTCAGTCTCTGCTCTGGCTTCTCTACCTCTCTTGCTGCCGGTATGAGTACACGTAAGCCCGACGCGCCTTATTCGCAGACGCCACTAAAGCCCCCTTCCTGCAAAACTATTACCTCATTCACTCCGAACTTCTCAAAACTGACTCACATTTCTCTCCCCAGCTGCCTCAACCCCAGCAAACACTCCCGCATCCACTACGGCCGCAGCACTTACAACAATCGACCCTTCACCCGCCGATATTGCAAGCAGGTTTTCCGTATATACCAGCAATGGCACCACCAGCATCTTCATCATCCCAACAACGAACAGCACTACCATCGAAACCGGTAACATCACTCTTTCGACGACCGCTAAGCCTTCTGGGAGCCCTGTTATCACTACCACAAAGCTTCTCTCAACTGGAGAATCGGGTACGCCTACGAAGTCCAGCAGCGCGGCTGCGACTGCAAAGTCGGCGGGTGCAGCGCCGACTATGCTTGCGGGTGTTGGGGGGATCGTTGGCGTTGTTGTTGCGTTGCTGGCTGCGTTGTAAATGTAGGATTGGGGTTTTGGGAGGGCGTAACTGGGCGGGAAAGCCAAAAGCGATGATGTTACTGCGTACCTTTCGCTCTGGTAATGTGGTTAAGCTAGGTTTTGGCACTTGCTTCGCTAGTTATCACATTGGCACATTGGTAATAGTTATACAACGTTGATGCATTACTAGCTGTGAAGCAATTTAGTATTCGTTACAAGGATATATCTGGACTTCACTCCAACTCCTGACAGGAAATATAGGGCTCTGGTAGCTGGAGAGCTAGATAGGAGTGCTACTTAAAGTAACGTCATGTGAAACTTCACCCTTTTTGATTTACAGATCTAACCCTTTAATAGCTAGCTTTATGGGTCTTTACCCCTTTTAATTTACAGATTTCCAAACCTGACCTATTAAAAGTTGGAAAGCTACACTCGTATGGGGCCTCAGCTGAGCGTAAGCAAAGGCGGTATTACTAAGTTCAGGTATCAGGTTGGGAAGTATAAAAATTCCAATCATATAATAGATATCCGCTTCTACGCAACGAACTCTCCGTCTTTTATGACTAATATTAATTGATTTTGCGTGTATAGTAATAGACAATAGGTTCAAGTGCAAATAACTAAACCATTAACATTAAAATTTACTTTCTAGTATAAGCTATAGTCATATTTTAACATACGTATGAACAATCTTTAATTGCCCGCAATGGGTTCACTTGTATACAATATGTGTTACGGATATAGGAGGTTGCGGAAAACTGTTATAGGTGTATCTAAACCAAGTATGCTTGGGTATAAGATAATTGTAGCTTGATAATTAGGGAGTAGTCTAGTCATTATTTCGTTTTGGAATTAAGAAGCAATATCGATTTGTTGATGTTGGGAATTCAAGATTGGCTGGAGCCAAGTGCAACAAACCAACAAACACTTACATTGCTCATCCGGGAAGGAAGGGTGTATAATTATGAAATAACAAACAATATTAAGTTTACAGACATATCTTCGGAACTTGGTTAGCAAACAGTGGTTGTGATAACTCGCGAGAAAGTTGGGGCATGGGTCGAGAAGGCGGAGTTCGGAAAGGTAAATCCTGAGCTCCAGATGCAAATACAAAGCTCGAAAGGATTGAAATAAAGAGTGTGGGACCGTAGAAATATTTTGAGATCCTATGAGAAGGCTTTAGAAAAGCCAGAGAGGAAGTGGCGTTGGCTGAAAGTGAAACTGAAGCCGACCAACGAAAGAGCGCTCCTCCGTTTGCACGCACAACACTTCCCTTGAAAATTGAATTGATCAACGAAAAAATGGCAAAAACTCCAGGCTTTTTTAAGTTGAGATAGAAATGAACGTTAAAAAGTCAAAAATACAGCATAATACTCAGGTAAGACTAGCCATGAGTCCAAGGTTGCAAAAACGAAAGCACTTGTTCAAATGAAGCAAAAAGTACTTGCGCTAAACGAGAGTCGAACTCGTGTCTCCACCTTTGCATCGATGATAATATGGGAAGGTGACAGGCTAACCACTGCCCCATTAGCGCTTCCATCCTCTTGTTTTTTCCTTATTTCGATAGTTAAAGGGTCTTTTGGAAAAGGGGAGTCGCCATGGTCAATTTCCCCGCGGCTTGCCAGGGGCTCGCTTAGGCATAAATACGCTAAGATAAGCGGCCGATAAGGATTCCCAAATTCCCGACATCCAAATGCAAATTTATTTCTTCTACAAGCAGGCGGATCAGTATGCTACGAGACGATGAAGCTTTCCCGATGGCAGGACGAACATATGCTGTCGATATTGATGAAATAGTGCCTGAAGCAGAAAACGTACAGCACGAAACCACCTACCCCAATAACGATTTCAACGATGTCTTTGGATCTGCCCCTCCTTCTCCCACCTTCGAAAATCCTAGAGGAGGCAACTTAGAACCTTCAGATGTGCCACGGCTGAAGGAGAAACACGAAACAGAGGGATATAGAGATGGCGTATCGAAGGGCAAGGCGGAAACGGTGCAAGCGGGATTTGATGAGGGATACGGGCTCGGTGCTGTGCTTGGCCTGAGGATCGGGAAGATATTGGGTCTGCTGGAGGGGATTTGGAGGGCTGTGCATGCTGGGGAGGATGGGCAAAGACTGGAGGGTTTATTCGAGGACGCGAAGAAGGAATTGAAGACGGAGAGTGTTTTTGGGAGGGAATGGTGGGGTGAGGACGGGATTTGGACCTTTGAGGTTCCCGGTGAGGGCTCGGAAGGGAAAGAGGTTACATTTCCGGATGTTGCGGGAGCTCACCCTCTGATTGTGAAGTGGGAGCTTATAATTGAAGCAGAGATCAAGAGGTGGGGTCTGGATCTGAGTCTTATGGGTACGGAGCATACACAAGAGGAGAGGGGCGACGATGTTGGAACCAAAGATGTTACAGAGGCTCCTCGACTGCCTGGGGCTCAAAAATCAGAATTGAGCTGGTGAAAGGGGCCAAAGGTTGCTTTGTGCCAGTAACCCCACCAAACACGGTCCAACGTAAGACGCCGAAAACAGCTTTTCTACCCGAACGTTTCCTGTCAGTCGGGAAGCTGCAGCCCACCTTGGATCTGGTCATACTTCACGACGAAGGCAATCCTAGCAGTTGTACCAATTAGTGCGACATGGGAGCAGTGGTTGGAAATTCTAGCTAAGGTGGCTTGAACTGTCGTGGAAGTAACGACATGAAGGCTCAAAGGCCCCCCACCTGTCGCCGACCTTAGGGACTGATCGCTGACCATATGTCGAAGTTACAGACCAGCGGCTCGTTCCATGACAGCCCTTTTTGGTCCCATAGACTAAATGCCCTAATACCCATCTGATACCGTCTACCCGCCCGAGCTCCCGTATAATCTATGCTACTCATACTCAAACTCTATTTCAGCAACGGGCTACGAGAACATTTTGCATCTTGTGAGGGAAGCCATGGAAGCTCGTTGCTCCGATCAGATATCATTGAATCACAGATTTGCGCCTTGCACGAGCCTTTTGTATTACCCCTCATGCCTGTGGCTAAAAATGCCTAAACAGGAATTGTCGAAAGACATTATCATAGAAAATGTGGTAGAGTTCACCCTGATATGTAATGGGGATAGGTAAAAAAAGCCTCATTTTCTGCTGCGCTAGATGTGAATAAAGAGCGTCTTGCATGTTTGTGGGTTCTTCGTTGCTTCGCCGTTGCTATCACGTTCATCGTGAGGAGGTTGTGTTGCGGTTTCCTCGTTTCTGCCATCCTGCTTGTTTACCCTTCTTCCCTTCTTCTTCCCGTCTCGTCCATGCTTTTGCCCTCTTTATCAACATCGACACCTCAAATAAAATAAATTGATTCTCCGCAGGACTCAGTCTACTGATTGAGTCTTCCCGTACATTCATTTTACATACAATCAATCATCCTATCATACCTCCCTAAATCACATTCTCTCCCTTTACCCCAACAAACAGACGATACTCGATCGAGTCAACCCGTTTGCCATACTACCTTGAACCCTTCGACGTGAGTCGCTATATCTCATACATATTTCGCCCAATCTACCAGGGTCCAGGGTCAGAAATCTTGTCGATGACCTGGGCGGGCCTGCTGGGATTTACATCCTGCGACCCCCAATTTCTCTGGTCGAGCACCGCTTTCACTTCCTCTACTCGAGCTGAGCTGCATATCCAATTTCACACTACCTACTCGTAGAAACGACTGATATATCTGTCTTCTTTTTGATAACTCTCTCTTACATTGTTCTTCAGAAATCCAAATTGACGTTCCCCAGGTTTATCAGAACAATGAAGGCTACTATCACCTCTCTTGGCTTTGCTGTCACAGTTTGCGCCAACATAATCTTCAACCATGTTCCCTTGACATGCGACCGAAGCAGCACCCAAATTTACCATGGCTGTCTTCGTGGCCAAGAATGTACGGACGATGGCAGGTTAGTCAACCCCCCAACAACACCGGGTTCATGACTGATGCTTCATTAGCTGTATAGCCTCTGAAACTATCGACTACCCTATTTCCTTTCGCCCTGTAATCGACAACATGCCCAGAGATGCACCGGTGTACTCTACCGACGGAACCTGCGGTCCCAAGAACGGCAATACCATATGCGATCCAAACAGCAAGGTTTATTCTGGTGGATGTTGCTCGGTACGTCCTATACATGGTGTAGCTTTTGAGCATGGGAGACTGATATCACATTAGCAATACGGATACTGCGGAAACACTGACGGGTAAGTGAAATGGATTATGGCCTGGTAGCTTTGACTGACATTAATATAGTCATTGTGGTGCTGGATGTATCTCTGGATGCAAGTCTGGACCAGATCCGCCGGTTTCTTCAGGTACAGCACCTCGGCCAGACGGACAATGTGGAAAGGATTTCGATGACTCTACCTGCGATCCGAAGGGCCCTTACGGAGGATGCTGCTCTTCATATGGGTATGTCATTTCTTATTAGGTTCTCTTGTTAGAAGCTCCCAATCTAATATGTGCTTCTACAGATTCTGCGGCTCTACACCATCACACTGTCTCACATCCAATGGATGTCAAAATGGCTGCACAGATGGAGGATCTACCACGCCTGGAAGTTCTAACCCACCGGCGACTTCAACCGCTGCAGAGCCTGTTATCGGACCCGTGTCTACGTCAATGGCACCTGGAACTACCTCAACCGCTGTCGCTACCACTGATGGTAGTTGTGGTACCTCAAATGGTAACACTGTTTGTGGTAACTGGCCAAATGGAAACTGCTGTTCCATGTATGGATTTTGGTAAGCAAGCACACTGAACATTATATAGAACTGGCATCTGACTATCAGTAGTGGGAACACCAGTGCACATTGTGGTGCCGGATGTCAATCTGGGAACTGTCTTAACGCTCCAGGCGTGGCTGCTCCAGGTCCAAGTCCAGCGCCTCCCGCTCCCAAGGGGGGATCTTTTGCCGTTATCGGTCAATCTGGCGTCCCGGCAATGCACGCTGCTCTTATGCCAAATGGCCGTGTGATGATCCTTGATAAGCTGGAGAACTACACGCAAATCAAGAATGCAGATGGCTTCTATGCAATGTCTTCAGAGTATGACCCAAAGACCAACAAGGTTGTACCTCTCGCATACTTGACGAATGCGTTTTGCTCAGGTGGTACATTCTTGGCAGACGGACGTGTCGTATCTCTTGGAGGCAATGCTCCGTTGACGTTCATTAATCCTAATATTGGTGATGGTTTCAATGCCATTCGATACCTGTCTCGATCCGCAACGGATGCAACCCTCGACGGCCAAAGCTGGAGTGAACCTGGGAATAAACTCGCTAGTAATCGATGGTATGCCACTGCTCAGACAATGCCTGATGGAACGATATTCGTCGCCTCCGGAAGTCTCAACGGTTTGGACCCTACGGTTCTGTCCAACAACAACCCGACATATGAGATTCTGAATCCAAGGGCTGTGTCGCAAGGCAAGAACATTCCTTTGGATATCTTGACCAAAAACCAACCTTACTACATGTACCCCTTCGTTCATCTCCTGAGAGATGGAACCCTCTTCGTGTTCGTCTCTAAAGCATCCCAAATATTTGATGTTAAATCCAATACTGTCGTCAAACAGCTCCCGGATCTCGCTGGTGACTATAGAACGTATCCAAACACTGGTGGTAGTGTCCTGCTTCCCCTTTCTAGCGCGAACAACTGGGAGCCAGAAATTATCATCTGCGGCGGCGGTGCCTACCAGGATATCAACTCTCCCACGGATCCAAGCTGTGGTCGCATCCAACCTCTAAGCACTAAGCCAAAGTGGGAAATGGACTCTATGCCTGCAGGTCGGGGTATGGTGGAAGGAACATTGCTCCCGGATGGAACAATTGTATGGCTCAATGGTGGTAACCGCGGCGCTCAAGGATTTGGACTCATGAAAGACCCAACATTGGCGGCTCTTATGTATGATCCTTCCAAGCCACTTGGCCAGAGATTCACTACTCTTGCAAGCTCCGACATTGCTCGACTTTACCACTCCGTCGCACTTCTGCTGCTTGACGGTACTCTGATGGTCACTGGATCCAATCCTGTGGAGATGCCAATACTGACCCCCGATGCCCAAAATCCTTTTGTCACGGAGTTCCGAGTTGAGCAGTATGTCCCGCCATACTTGCAAGGCGAGAATGCAAACAGACGCCCCACAAACATCAATATCTCGTCACATGCCATCAAGGCTGATGGAGGCATGTTTGACGTCACTTTCAACGCTCCTGCCAACGCAAAGAAGGTACAGGTGGTGTTGTATCACGGTGGATTCGTGACTCATTCAGTGCATATGGGCCATCGCATGCTACAGCTAGACGTCGAAGGTTGGGCAGTAGGAGGAACTCAGCAAAGGCTGACAGTTTCTGCTCCTCCAAACAACAACGTCGCTCCTCCCGGACCATACGTAGTCTACGTCATGGTTGATGGTGTACCAGCAATAGGACAATTCGTTCAGATTTTATGATCTCCGTAGGTGGTGGGCTTGAGAGTGATAGGGTACTGTAGGATAGGGTTGCACATATTTGGTGCACGAAGAGGGATCGAAACGTGGGCCAATGGCGAATAGGCGCGCGGTTGATAGATTGGAAGTTGGTTCTATAATAACCTTATAAACAACTCTTCTCAAGCAATCCTGAGAACCAACAATCGGTGAAGAGACAGCAAGGAAAAGTATTCGTTTTGGAAGCGCTGAAGGAGCCCATGAGATTAGAGTGGTTTCAGTGGCGGCCGATCCACGACGCTAAGCTACAGGGCTGAAACTACAACATTAATACCCCCTGTAATTGTTTCTTTCAACCCCGCTTCCATCTAATTTTGGAGAGTATAAAGTCAAGTATAGTATGAAAAGTAATACTTGCACTCCCTAATTTGCACACCTCAATGAGAACTACTATATTCTATACGACCACACGAACTTGATTGGATAACATACGACAAAAGACGAGCCATCCCAACCCATCCAACAAAACAGCCCCCAAAACACAAGTTTGGGTATTCAGCTGCAAGGCTAATGCACGGTTGCAACCCCCCCGCCAAGGTTCCTTCGCTTTTCAGCTGGCTCATCCTCATCCATCTTTCCTCCTTCCCTTCACGCAACTCGCAACATCTTCCCTTTGTTGATTGACGAAGAGGAACTTGAACAAAAGCATCATGTCTCTAGATCCACGCGATTCCCGCACAAGGGGCCGGTCTAAGAGTCCGGGCCGTCGCGATTCCTCGCGTAGCAGAGGTGGTGGTGGAGGGGAAGAGAGGGAGCATTCGAAGGTCAGGGCTCCGAGTCCGCCGTCGAGTCGGTATGAGTTTGAGGAACGGGAGACCAAGATTACGCGGGGAGGGAGGGAGAGGGAGCCGGATATTGTGACTGCTGAGCCTAGAGGGTTGGCGTATGGTGCAATGTCGCAGTATCGAGATCATTCGCCCGCGCCTGGTGCGCGCGAACGCGAACGAGAACGAGAACGCGATCCGTATGCAGTTCCTGGTGGATTTAAGGAGGAGGAGGAGGAGCGACGCGATGTCAGGTACAATGATAGCAGAGGGGGGAGGGAGAAGGATTATTACAAGGAGAACACTTATTCGAGGGAGGAGGTGTATAAGGATGAGTATGGACGACCCACGAGCCCGCCTTCGAGGGAGAGATATGAGTATGAGAGGGAGCGCGAGAGGGAGCGCGAAAAAGAAAAAGAGAGGGATCCGAGACGCCACGAGGATCAACATGCCAGACAGAGGGGCGGTTCGTTCAATGTCCAGGCGGGGCATTCGAGTATCTCTGGTGGCATCAATATCGGGCATGATAAACATGGAAGGTCGCCATATGAGCAATCTCCTTCTCCTCCTCATGCTCCTGCATACTTACCGCCTCATGGAACGTCTCCGCCCTCCAAGATGTCCTCGTATGCAGAGCCGAAGAAGTGGGAGTATGCGCAGCCGGATGAGAAGATCACATATTCGAGGCAGGATGCAGCATATGAAGGTCGTCCTGCTAGTCCTCCGCAGCAGTACAGCTCGAGGGACTCGAAATCAAAACCTCGTCGTGATCGGGAGCGCCATGGCAGCGACGCGCTGGCTTATGGAGCGGATTCTTCTGCGAGGTCTTCAAAGTCGCAGATTGTTACTGTGGAGCCTGGAGCACGATATCGTCGAGATGCTTCACCGAATCCAGGATTGGCGCCTAGGATGCACTCACTTTCCGTATCGACCGGAAGTCATGGTGGAGCTTCGATGAGTCTAGCAAATGCGGCAGGATCACCATTACTCGAGGCATACCACGGCACATACCAATCCATTTCTCCCATGCCATCCCCGCTCCTCATAGCCTCTCACTCGCACTCCGATCTCAACCTGATGGAACCGCTCTCCCCGTACGGTTCCGACGAAGACCGCAGAGGAGGTAAGAAAGGCAGACGAACAGCCCGCTTCCACGACCCAGAAGAGGAAGCAACCATCCTAGCCAAAGCCCTCAAAGGCGAAAAGCGCCACCCAGACACCCAACCCCTCATCGAAATCCTTCCCGGTCTCACACACGAACAAGTGCTTGATCTGCGGGTGGAATATAAACGGATCGTCAAAACGGGCTCGGAGAAAAAGGGCGTCAATATTGCTAAGCATATCAAGATGCGTTTGAAAGAAGAAGATTCCTCGCTCATGAAAGCTTGTTATGCTTGCGCGCTGGGGAAGTGGGAAAGTGAGGCATATTGGGCGAATTTCTGGTACCAGGGCGAGAAATCGCGACGCGAGCTATTGATTGAATCCCTAATGGGGCGTACGAACCGCGAGATCAGGCAGATCAAAGACGGGTTCTCGGATAAGAAGTACAGCGATAGTTTAGTCAAGTGCATGAAGACCGAGCTCAAAGAAGACAAATTCAAGAAAGCCGTTTTATTAGTCCTGGATGAGAGGAAGATGGAAGAGCGACCGGGGTATGGGCTTGATCGAGATTTACTAGAAGATGATGTCCGGAATTTGTACAAGGCGGTCAGGAGTGAGAAGGGGGGTGAGAGCGCAATGATTGGCATTATTGTTGTGAGGAGTGATTCTCATTTAAAGGAGGTGCTTAGGGCGTACGAAAGTACATACCGGGCGAACTTTGCGAGAGAGATGTTAAAGAAGAGTGGGAACTTGGTTGTATGTCTATCTACCCTTACTTCCACCATATCTTTCCCGTTCAAGTACAATTGAGACTGAGACTAATCGTGTGGGAAAAAACAGGGCGAACTCCTAGCACACATCCTCAACGGCGTAATCAACAAGCCGGTCCGCGACGCCCTGCTCGTGCACCACGCGCTCTCCCTCTCCAAATCAGACAGCATCCGCACCGAGCTCCTCATCTCGCGTCTCGTGCGCTACCACTGGGATCGTCCGCACATGGAGGCCGTGAAGAGAGAGTACCGGAATCGCTATGGGGTTGAGATGCAGAAGGCTGTGGCCGAGGGCACGCGCAGTGATTGGGGGCGCTTTTGTGAGATGCTGTGTTTGAGACGCATGGGGGATGAGGTCAGGGAGGTTAGGAGGGTTGATGAGTATTCCGAGAGGAGGATTGAGAGGCATTGATGGGTTGCGAGATACATGGTTCATTTTAGGCATTTATTTTGTAGGTTAGGGAGGGTAGGCTGTGCTATGTGGTGGGTGGATGCATGATCTTATGAGGATTTTCCTTGGTCGGGACTCGGGACGGATGATGGATGTGTTTGGTTTGGGCTTCCTTCCCGTTCGGGAGTCACGGCTTGACCATATGTTTGTTTATCATGCCATAGCGTCGCAATTCTCACATGCATTTTATATCCACTTGTTTTAGTTTTTGAAATAAAGATGTACGAGTATGTATATCAAGTGATTTGGCGATTCGCCTACCTCCATGTACCATCAAATCCAGCTCAGGTTGATTTATTTACGTGCGCTCGTTCCCCCTATTTCTCGCTTATTGCAAACCACTTCTAGCGTTTTTCTCATGGGTAGTTCCTTAAAATATATTGCTGAGATGAGCGGTTCCCGATGCGTGCATGTATCATGTGTTCTGTTATGTTTTGGCAATGCAGATCTAGAGGAGGGAAAATGGGTCACGGTGAAGGGGAGTAGAAGGGGCTGATTACGCGAATTACTATACTCTGTGCCATCGCACCCTTTGTGGATATGGATGCCTGCAGTTCGTGAATAACATAACATTTTATCTATTGCCATCTTTGCATTCCGGAAACTATCTCTGGCCTCGGCTTTTCAACTTGCAACATATACTAGTAGATATGCTGTCGAGCTTGAGTCTTTAGCTGTGTTCACCGTTACTAAGCTTGGTCATCACTTTCTTACCCAAAGGCTTTCTAGACCTCGTTGTTTTTCTCTTTGTTATTATACAAAATGGTCGGCATCTAAGGAACGACACAGCTTCTACGGTGTAAAGAGGGTCCAAATACCAACACGGAGACCGATGCGATAATCGATTCTGCCTGATTTTCATAACTTAAAGCAAGTAGCAACGTTGCTAAGTAAGTCAACGTCTACTGGCATCAGCGGTATAACATGCGCTTTGAGAAGGTCTTACGACTATCGAATGTCGCGACCTTCGCCACGGTGAAGTAGCGGTTGTGGAATATGCAATGTCTCGGAAGCGCTACGATGTGAGAGTTCAAATTAGATACTTGCGGGTTCTCGCCGTTGTTTATCTTCGGTGTTTATCAGAACGCTAGAATAAAGCCCTTGAATCTTGGTAGAGGCGGAAGGTCAGCGGGAGCAAGGCCAGAGCAGCCATTTTCCTGCTGAGGCTCTCGGGCTCCCTGGACAGTCCCGAACATGACTTTCCGGCCGCAGACTGCTCGGTTAGACGTTAGAGTAATAAGGTGATACCCGACTCGGGGTATTGATGGAGCAACATATCGAGGCTCAAATCTCTTATGTATGAATTTCAATCGACGGGGAAACCTGCTCCAGCCTTTCGCCGATAAATTCACAAAGTAGACCTCGCCGACGTGAGTCCTGGAATCTTGGAGGAAGCTTTTCGTAGAATGGTAGATCTGGATTAGTCTTTCATTTTCTTAGTGTGCCAGAATGGTGGCACATTTTTGCAAGCGACGGCTACTCTTGACAAGCTACAGTCATTGCTCTTTTACAGCACCTCATGGGTAGGGGGAATAACTATATGAAGATATAAATCTAAACTTCACAACCGTTTTTTGACACCATGTGAACGTATAATTAGAAACTCACTGTCGCCCAACACAATCTAGAACCACACGCACGTGAGAGGAAGTCTCAGGTGTTCTCTCATCACTAGGAAATATTGAAAATTCTTATTACATAGGATACATTCCTAACTCATCTGAGCAGCGCAGCACAGCACAGCACAGTGATTCAGAAGACCCATCCTACCAAGTCCTCTCTTTCCCTCTGTAAACTTGCCGCACCACTAGAATTGGCACCTACTGCACCATCCAAACTACCCGCACTCCATTCAGTTTCAATATTCTGTCCGAACCCATCAGAATTGTTGTGGACAACTAGCATAGCGCCTTTTCCTAATTCTAAACTTCCCTCTCCAGCTTCCTGCAGATCATATCCTCCCCCCTGGCCACGGAACAAGTCATCCTTGCTGCACACTTGCACGTGAGATTGTTTTCCCAATGCTTGCTTGAGGAATCTCAAGGCCGTCTTATCCGCGTAGTCGCCGAATCCAAACACTCTCATGTTCTTGAACTCGTTTTCATGCGAAACGAGTTTCAATGCCAGGATGAGAAGCCGATTCAGAATCGTCGCTCCTATTTTGCGCGCAAAGATGGACGGCGGGTTGTACGTGTATACGTAGCCCTGTGGGCACATGCTTTCAAGTGCAGAAATCTCGTTGCGTACTTGGTGTATGGCTGTGTTGAGGAGTAGTTCTAACGAGACGATTTGGTCGCCAGGAAGTTTTGTGAATCTTGCAGAAATCGTGTTTTCAAGATTCGTGAGTAAATCGAGCTCTGGTGCTGTTATCAGGCCCTCGAGAAATGTGATGCTATCTTGAACTGACAGGCAAAACTTCTTATCAATCTTGGTTCTCGCGGGCAGCGAATGGTGCTTGGTCAAGTGATACACCATATGTCTGCGCAGCAGGCCATCGTAGTAATTTCTCAGCCCATCATCTTGCTTCTCGTCTCCCGTCAAGATTTTCAAATCAGCATTCTCAACCAGATCCCTCCCAAGCACTTCCTCGCCACGCAGTCTCGCGACCTCCAGCATAACATGCGGCCCCTCGAAATCCATCTGAATAGAGGCACTCAGCACCACATTCCTCACCCTCCGCATCCCCTTCTGATTCCCGAATCTCGTAACGCCATGTCCAGAGCTATACCGATAGTCGCCCGTCATCACAGCAGCCATGACCGGCGTGACGAAAGTATGCATCGCGCCCTCCATGTTCGAGATCTCGTCTGCTCTGCCCTTTGCATTTTTGCGGCCAGACACGAATTTCACGTTCAGCGCGCTGCTTTTCTTATTGCGCATCAGGTGCTCGACCATGTTTCTTGGAACAAAGGAGCTGGCGCTGATGAGGGGCGGCGATACTAGCGAGAGGTTCTCGAGGTAGGAGGTGCGGGGTGAGCTGTTGGCGGGGATTGGGCTCGTGACGAGGATGTCTGAGCGGAGGTCTGGGGGACAGCTGAATAGCTTTGGGTTTTGCTTGAGTTTGTAGTTCATTTTGTATGTTTTGTTGTGTTTTTATGTTACATAGGTATGCTTTGGAGCACTAGGAGGGCAGGCTGATTTAGACGTTTATTCATTTGGCTGTGGCTATAATTCGCCACGTGAGGAATGCGTCTATTAATAGCCCCCCCATACTCTATTACATGTTCTCTTCAAAACATTGAATATATATATTGTTTGTTTCACTAGGTTTGAGTTGCATCTCTTGTTTTACATTGGAGAAAATAAACTACTAGAGATACTCGAGGTGGTGAAAGGAAGAATTCCGTAACAGGCATGTAACAGGCAAGCAACAGCGAGTGAACAAGAACAACAGCACTGTTCTATATCCCCTAGTACGCATGTGTATTTAATCTCCGATCCGTACAATATATTTGCCTTTCTCATCAACACCCCCACACATACTAACCTAACCTAAACACACCAAAATGGGAAACCAGATCAGCACACCAAAGCCTCTCGAGGAGGCATCGTCCGAAGACAGAGTCTTCACAAAGTTCCCTGAACTCCCCATAGAGCTCAGACTCAGGATTCTAGATTTCGCTGCGCCGCAAAACCAAGTAGTTCTCTTCCAAGTGCAGCAGAAAAGTATCGAGAGCCTCCTCTTGACTGCCCCCTTCAGCTCTAGCGTCCGTAGCGTCCGCGCACCTCCCATTGCAATGCTATCAGCGACCTGCGAGACTCGCAGCACGGTTTTGAAGGGCCGGAAACCCAGCTTCAAGTCTTGGGCTGGGAAGCCAGTCTACTTCAACCCGGACCGAGACGTTCTCGTCTTAAGCGGGAGAGGCGCTCTCACGAGCTTCGAAAAGGTTGTTACTGCCGATGCGGAGGGGAAATCTTTGCGCTTTCTAGCCCTCAACCTTTCCTCCACCCCGCACCAATACAACGAGCGACCCGGTGTAAGTGCTGAGCGCGACCGTGCTGAGGCTGACGCTGCTGTATTTAGGCACATAATGTCTCGCAATTACGATGCCATGATCCGGGCATCCTATTTTCCCATTAGGAAGCTGCTCAAAACATGCCAAAACCTTGACGAGATCGTGTTCATGGCAGACAGTTGCTCTGAAGACATGAACGCAACTGTGAAATCTCGATTGGAAAATCTGCATCATCAGGTCCAACACGAAACAGAGATGGACCCATACCCGTGCCCCCCAGATTGGGTCGATGGAATAGTGCCGAGGATGCCAGTGTTCTCGCTCTTGACTTACAACTCTACTGCCAAGGGCATTGCGGAGATGGAAACGAAATTGGTTGCCAGAAGACTTTCTGCTGCCACGCGCCCTAATGAGACTGAACCTGAGGGTGTAGTTGAGGGCGAGGTGGGAAAGGGAAAGCTGGGAACAAATTGAACAGAGAAGTATGGTCGTGGGTGATGTCAGAATGGGATTCCTGGTAACAACAAATTGAGCAGAGAACGGACAGGAAGTGAAATTATGCTAAACAAGAATGAATGAACCCTTTCCCCATAGATTCCATCGTGCATCAATAAAGTTCCACTACAACCAAACCAACCAGTATTTACATCTTTGGTCTTAATGAGCAGTTCAAATTGTAAATCTAGAATCATAAAGGAGCGACTGTACTGACTAACGGTGCGATCATAGAGTATTAAAAGCAAGCACGTGAACCCAATTGTACTGCATCTATCCGAAACCACCAATCGCCCGGCGGCATACATAAATGAAAGACTAAGCGCAGCCACTTAATTGCGGCGGTTTGCTGAAGTCCATTTGCCCAGAAGAACCAGAAGAGTCCCCCTTGATATGCTCCTCGTACTCCTTCTCAAAGAAGAACTTGTCTCCACCGAACGCGGGCTTCAGATCACTAAGCCAGGTAGCTTCGGGATCGAACTTTGCGTAGAAGGGCACTTTCGTCCACGCAGGGTTGCGCGCCTGGAGGAACTTCAAGTTGAAGACCTTCTGGAGTCCCTGGCCATCCTCGGCGGGGATCTCACTGATTCCCTCGATGGCAATCTTTCCTGGCCCTGCTGACATGGATGGTCCCCTTGCAGTACGTGCGAGGCCGGCAGCTGCAGCTTGTGCGTCGCTGAAGATCTCGTAAGCGCGAGCTAATGGCACGGAGAAGTAATCGCGAGCACCGGTATCTCGCTCGACGAACCTTTTGCACGTTATGTGTTAGCATGCCTTGTAGTGCGTTTATGAATACTGTCGAGAATCTTACATGTAATAAGGAAAAGCTCCCAGATTTGTCTGCTTGTTCCACATCTCGGTCCACACTTCGGCCGAATCGTTGATGCCACGGATCAGTGGGCTCTGGGTTCTGATGTTGGCACCAGTCATTCGAATCAAGCGCATCGCCTCCTGGACATCTAAGGTGCCTAGCTCGCGAGGGTGAGTGAAATGTGCTTGTATCGATAGATGTTTTTTTGACTTTACAATCTCTTCGAAGTATTTGAGCGTCGACGTTGCCTCCTTATCCGTAATGAAACGATGTGCTATCGACGAATTAGCATATGAGAAAGCTGAGTCATGGTAGGGAGTGGAAGAGCTCGGGAGCTGTCTCAGGAGCCGGGATCCCATGCAATGCGGATCATTTTTGTTTGGCTCCTGACATGTCGCAGCTCCAGAGCTCACACGGAAATCAAAGCTTCGCTATAGGGGGGAGGGGGGCGGGGTTAGCTTACGCCAATAAGCGAGGGACTTTGTGCCGATTCGAATGGTGTCCAGATGACTTGTGGCGGGGTTGTTGAGCAGTGGGTTGACGTAAGCGCGGATCATCTCAGTTTTCATTACCATGGGGTCGCCGCCGGTGAAGAGAACATCTCTGACTTGCGGATGCTGGGCAATGTATTCCATCAGATGTTGTGGAACCTTGCCTTTGAACTGTTGTTTGGATCCGACATCTGTAAATTGCGCCCAACGAAAGCAGTACGTACAAAACGCATGACAGAATTGACCCTAAAGAATCTTCGTTAGCGTTTGTGTTTACTGGCTAAAGAGCCAAAGACGAACCTCTGCTGGAAAGAACAGTACTGTTTCCCTATACTTATGCTGGCAACCTAGAACATCACCACCGTCAAGCTTGGGGACATTTTCTTCCTTTTGGCCACCAGGATGGGGATTGAGGCCCTCTCTGATGAGCTTAGCTCTGTCGACTATGTAGTTTCTTTTGGTTCTCTCAGTTATGTCCTTGCCAGCCAGCTCTGTAGTCTCGATTGCCGACAGCATGCTAGCGAGTTGTTCCGGCTTTAGCATGCTTGGGCTCGGGAACGTGAGCCGAAAGATGGGGTCGTTAGGGACATCTGACCTGGAGAGAGTAAGCATCAAGATGTAAAGGGCCACCAGCGGGGGGGGGCATGAAAAGGTAAAGTCGGCAATGTCTCGAGGAAGTGGATATATATGAGCCATACCAGTCAATCAACTTGTTGATAACATAAGGGTTACTCCTGAAAGGGAAAACACAAGCTGCAGCATCATAGTGCCGAGCATTGAGATGGGGGGCGCGAGCGGCCAAGAGTGGTTTGATGATGTTCTTGCTGTACAGTTCCCACTTCATGTTGGCGAGTGTAGGGAGAGGTTGATTGTAAGGTAGGTATGTTGTCGTTGTAGAAATGATCCAGTAGCTGAGGACGATATCAATAAATACTTGGCGGTTTGACGGCGTGATTCAAAGGAAGGAGGAAATCACTTGATAGATCGATGCGTGATTCAATTGAAGAAGTGAATTTCTTGATTGGCTCGATGACTCGGTCTATAATGAAAGCAGCAATGAATTGGCGGCCTAAAAGCAGACTGAGTGTTGTAGTGGTGGAGAGCTTTGAATTCACAGATGAGGGAGACGGATGTGAATAAAAGGGCAGACCAGATACAATGACCGGTAAGACTGTATAGCATATATACATTGCCATCTTCAGGGGCTCAGGGGCAACTCTTTAAGCAACACCCACGAGCGTTGCACAGCCGGAGCCT
Organism: Lachnellula cervina; assembly: GCA_007825325.1. Lineage (NCBI taxonomy): Eukaryota > Fungi > Ascomycota > Leotiomycetes > Helotiales > Lachnaceae > Lachnellula > Lachnellula cervina. The sequence goes on along the minus strand of QGMG01000055.1, from coordinate 18,842 downwards.
CTGCATCCAAATATGGATGCTTCCCCGACCCGCCGACTTGGTATGTGGTGTGATGCACGGCGCTATACCAGGGATCCTTATTGTGCGCGATCCTGCATACGAGTGCCACTGCTATATTCATCCGGATACACAGTCAGCTTTTTGCTAGCTCTTATGAAGTTGGTCATGTAAAATGTGACTACTCATAAAGCTGAATTGGGCTGCCTCAGAAGAGTGTTGGTACACCGGCCAGATCCTGGGAACACAAGCTTGCAAATGGCACACCAACTACTACAAAATCTTTCATTGGCCAACATGTTGTAAGAAAGCGATCAGGTTCCAGCTAAGTATATTAGTCAGCTCAATTAAGAGTATTTATAACTGAAGAGAAAGAGTTGAAGAGCGGGGGAGGGTCTTTGTACCGTCACAAAACTGGTACCAAAATGCGAAGTGAAATGTGGTAGACGTGCATTTAACTGGGGTGAACTCGTAAGCGGGATAGAAGATAAGGGTCATGCTAGATAATTCCCTATTGCGTACCGGTATCCCTCACGCTTGCTGAAATGGAAGACCTTTCCTAAACATCGACGATCGCCTTCGGAAATTTCTCCCGTATTACAAACCAACAATTTCTATATCTGTGCTCTTCCGAATGCGAAGGCCAAGAGCAAGGCGCAGTTGGCGAGAGAAAACCACTGGGAAAGGGTTCGTGACGAATCCTCAGCACCAGAAATCCGCCAACGATCCAGACAACGGCAGAATTGAAGGGGATCGCTCCATGTCAAGACAATCAAAAAGAAGAACAAGTATCCTGCGACATTTTAACACCTCTCTCGTCAGCGTAGACGGAACACCTAGGAACCGAAACAAACATAATACCATGACACGACCAATTGAGTCTTGATTTCACATGGAATGAGGCAAGTAAAAACTAGTACGTGCCTCAGGTTGACATTGTCAGGCCGTCCCATGTTGCATCCTGGGTAAATTTGGCCACCCATGACAGCTCTGATGGAAGAATGAAGGAGAAGTCCGGAAAATAAATGTCGGTAATAGTGCTATTCATCTTTGAAGCAGGGTCTGTTGGTTCCGATGGCTCCGAATGGTCTGGGAACTCGCATGTATCACGAGTAGCAATCAGCGATCTTCATGTTGTAAACATGTTGGTTCCGAGACTGAGGCATGACAAGATAGAGAAGCGACCAATGAATTGCTAATGCCCGTATGGCTTCAAACCCCTGCGGACCCAAGTGCTCGGCTCAAATCACAGGGATGAAGATCTCTTTTGTAGACTCGCAGCCAGTGGCTTCCCAAAGCAATTGTTCTTTACGGGGGTGCATCGGTCAAGTATTGACACAAAGATAAAAGTACTAAAAAAATACACCCTTGTAAAGTGCGTACTCTTAGCCTACTTAGGCACGCGCCACCCGTATAAGGTCATATCAAAACAACTAGAATACCTACATAGGACAAGATAGAGATCGCTATAGGGGGGTATTTTTTAGCTTTCTGTCAATACTTCACCGATGCACCTCCGTAGTATTCAACAGCAACTATCGACAGAACGATGTGCAATGCAACCACACCAACAAAATCAATTGTGACTATGCAACTGGCAAAGTAGGTGAGGAGGGAAGTTCTCGCGTAGTAGCTAGAAAAAGAATTCAACCCGAAACATGGGCATGAGCATGCTAGGAAAACAGAGTGCCAACTGCGTAAGCTTCAGTTGTACCAATCAATCCCCAGCCAACATAGCAACCAAGAAAACGAAGGGGACACATGCATGATCTCTTGCCATGGTCTTAACGGAAGCATAGTTCGATTTTGCCACTTGGCTAGTTTGGTCAATTCTGTAGGGTCTCCAGTCGCCACCAGCGTAATATTGTACCAGAAGTAAAGAGAGGGTAAAAGGCTTCGAAATAGGAAATACGTTGGCAGCGCTTGCTCCAAGGTCTGCTCTAAAGCTCCCGACACATAATCGAGGCTGGTCCAACGAGAATGATTTATTCATCGACCCAAATCAAAGTCCAAGAGTCCAGGGAAATGACCCCACAGAAATGTTCCGCAAACATAGTTTCGATGATAGCACTCTCGCAGGGCTCCACATCCGTGATCCATATTTACGAAACATGAACCCATAGAGTCACTATGGCACGTTCGAAGGTAAGATTGCCCTGCCTGGCACCACTGCGAGGTATTGCCTTCCCAGTTCGATCAAAGACGTTGCACCGTTTCTGCTCAGAAGTATATCCAAAACCACTATTGTTGTCGACGGCATATGGTCGTTGACTTTCGACGCCGCGGAGAATAAGGCCCGAGCCAACTTACAGATTGACTGCGAGAGCCTAGCCATTCAGATATGTTCGAAGGACCCCGCGTCCGGCTTGGTGGGAATGTGTCGCTTGAAGCATGTCGGCAGAGTTTGGAGGAGGATTCGGAGGACATAATAGGCGTGCAGTGCCAACTGAAGGATACAAGAAGTAGCACGGAGGTTCGTAGGTGGATAAAGGGGGTCGCGGTGATTCTTTCGGGGCGGTTCCCTCCGGCATGGCTCTTCTCGTCACTAAGAAGGGGTCAAAATCGCGGTATACAGGAGCAGAAAGAACACTTCAGCCACTCTCCATCATCTACCACTCTGCCATGCAATGCCAGGCTCGATTACCTGGGCGGGGTGACCTTGTCGAGGGAGGTCAGATCGAGTGTCGAGAAGGCACACGCGGCTGTTGTTGGATGAAGTGTCGTTGAGAAAACTAGATGACTCGCAGCACCGCAAGCGCGGTGTTCAGATGAGTCAGGGAATGATCCACACCGAGCAATTTCATGTTCAGTCAATGATTTGGCATGTCGCTAGAAGGCCAAGTGGCACGAGTCCATTCGCAAAAGCAGTTATGTTCCTTCATGTTGAGTAACCTCAAACATTATGCAGACAGCCAATCAGCGATTTGGCAATCTTATGCCTACCCTGCCTTGCTGTGCCATCTAGAACGTGGTTCGATATCATGTATCCATGTCTGATCGAAAACGCATGAGTTAAGATATCGAAATCTTGTTAAAGAGCTCAAGTATAAGTATACAATTGAAATATGAGCCTTTCGTAGGGAATTTTGGATGAAGCTAGCGTTCAATTGAAAGAAATCACAAAAGTTCGTGGGAATCATCAGCGATTAGACATCAAACTACCCGGGGAAGTAGTCTAACCGGAAATATAGAGCACTTCACTGAGCAGCGCCGCCTATGATGGCGATCTTCTACAAGATAATGGAGTGGTTTACCAAAGGAACATGCACGTGATTCGTTACAGACACCAAAGTGTTGTTTCCCTAGCTCTCATGAAGCTAATGATATCTATGCCTTCGTATCTGTATTCTGATACGTTTGCTTCATCGAAAAATACCCAAAGACAAGGAAATACCCGTATTGGCTACCCACCAAGCTTTGGGAACAGCCAAAGCGTTCTTCCAACCCATCTCATATGCCAATGAAAGTTCCAAACCCTTCAGGCATATATTTACGCAGAACGTCAATATCGTGGTTTATAATAATCCAATTTAGCGGCCAGGTGCTGCTATGATCTCCATTTCCTCTCATGTCACATTGTAGTTGAGGCTCAATTCCATTGGACAGAAGCTTGGAGCCTTGGATGCCTGTCTATCACCAACGAACCTTGCTGCTTCGTCGCATCATGAAAGGCAAGGGCGCATTGCAAACAGAATGCTCCAGTACTGGTAGCCCTTTCACGGAACTCTTTCGGAACGGTCCGAGGCTTGATGATTGCGCATGCCTGGAAATGTACGGAGCAGCCGTTGTTCTACGACCAACCGGGGAAGCAAGATGAAGTTTCCGGACGCTGCCGGGCGGCATCTCCTGCAGCCCTACGGCGCATGTTTTTAGCGGTGGGGCAGAGAACAATGAAGAGGACCAACACAAACAAAACATAGCAAATTTTCACCTCTACGACGGTACTCGGTGTTGCCAACTTATACCAACAAGACACAATACTGGCGGTATTCCCGGTGTTGCGAAGTATGGTCCAGCCATTCGCGATATGTTTGACCTCTGTCGTGCCATCATCCACAGATTTGCGGGAGAAAAAAATGGGGGTTTCTTGCCAGGGCTTAGCGGCAGCTGTTTTTCTGGTCTGTACCAAGACCTGATAATCTGAACAGGTCGTTCCGGGGAAGGTATCGAGAACGGACGAGGTAGTATCGATAGAGACAACAGTAAGTGAAGAACATGGAAAACGAAGAGGTTATGCTAAGTAATGCTCAGCATTCAAACTTGCAATGAGCCTTACTATACCCTATTCAGGATCACTTCTAGTGTCGTGGACCGGTAGACCTAGAGATGCACTGTTAGAAAACCGGCAGAAAGTCGAAAACCCTTCTTTTATTGCCACTTGATGAACCTCACAGAACTACCTATCAGGTCACGAGACTCTATTGAAGATAATTCTGTCAAAACCCGGGTTTGATGAGGAGCTTGTGCACCTAGAGCTGAGTAGCTAGCTGAAGATTGACCAGGAAAGTTCACTGATCGATCCTTCTTGAAGTGGACGCAGATCGTTGAACGGCCTCTTCTGGACGGTCTCACTGCAAGGAATTAATATAGTGAACATTCGAAGGACTATTGAGCTCTTTTTCTCTTCTTCTCTTGCTGTACAGGAACTAAAGAGTTCTTGACACCTGCTGCAAGAAGTTGTGAGAAGAGATGTCCAAAGCAAAGCGCGAGAATTACCAGTCCGGTCACGTGCACAACGTGCCCCGTCCCACGTGCCTACTCTTTTTACCCCGCGCCATCCCGTTCCCCCACTCCCGCCCCTCTCCTCTCCTGCACCACTTTGGACCGGGTCAACAAACGCCGAAAGGGACAATCAATGGGATAAAGACACTCATTTTCTATTCTTCTGCTAGTTTTTCCTCTTGTCCTGTCTTCTCTTGTCTTTACATATACTCGTACCTCCGGTTACGAAGACGTTTCAATTGTTTTCCCTCTTAATTCATCATGGCAGATATACGTTTCAAGCTCAACACAGGTGCTGAAATCCCAGCGCTTGGCCTGGGAACCTGGCAGTCCGCCCCGGGAGAGGTCAAGAAAGCAGTCTCTTATGCGCTGTCTATTGGATACAAACATATCGATGCCGGTATGACAACCTTCAGCCTCCGATGCAGCAGCGTCAACTAATCAGTCTAGCCTACTGTTACGCAAACGAAGACGAGGTGGGAGAGGGGTTGAAGGAAGCCTTCAAGAGCGGTATTAAGAGAGAAGACGTTTTCGTCACAACAAAACTCTGGTGTACCTACCACTCTCGTGTCGAGCAAGCTTTGGACAAGAGTTTGAAGAGCCTGGGTCTGGATTACGTTGATCTATATCTCGTACACTGGCCCATTGCGATGAATCCTAATGGTAAGTTCTGCTTTTACATAAAATACAGTAGCTAACGCAACTTTATAGGGAACCACGAGAAGTTTCCCAAGCTCCCTGACGGTTCGCGTGATCTGGTTAGAGAGCACTCGCATATACAAACGTGGAAGTCGATGGAGAAGCTGCTAGCAACAGGCAAGGTGAAGGCTATTGGGATCGCGAATTACAGCGTTCGATACCTGGAGGAATTATTACCCCAGGCCACGGTCGTGCCTGCCGTGAATCAGATTGAGAATCATCCCTCTCTGCCACAGCAGGAGATTGTGGACTTTTGCAAGTCAAAGGGAATCCACATCACGGCATACAGTCCCCTGGGTAGTACTGGGAGTCCAATGTTCAAAGCAGAACCTGTGGTGGAAGTTGCAAAGAAACGCAATGCCACACCTGCTTCTGTGTTGTTGAGCTATCATAGTAAGTTCCGGAGGATGATTTGAGCGTCCGTACACTAACAACAATAGTCGCTCGAGGAAGTTCTGTCCTAGCCAAATCTGTTACTCTAGAAAGAATAAAGGCCAACATGGACCTGATCAAACTCGATGAGGCGGACATGAAGTCCCTCACGGATTACTCCAAAAATTTGGAGAAATCTGGAAAGCTCGTGCGATATGTCTATCCTGAATTCGGAGTTGACTTTGGATTCCCTGATAAGTCTTGAGGGGCTGTGCGTGAAACACCCATGAATATGGGGAAATCTTCATGTGACATCGTGCGAAAGAGAAATTGGAGTTGATATAGACCCGCCAGCATTGTTTAGAGATTTCCGCATTTATCTTTAGATTTACGTTAGATTTCAATTACCCTCGTCCCAACCCATAAAGCATTTGTCCAAATTTGCGCTTCTTTGCCCTCCACGGGTTCTAGTCAGCCTTCTTTTGCGCTGCGAAGCCTGGACATGTTTCTGCTCTTCCACCGGCATCTCCAAATCCTAGCTTTGAGCTGCACTACCCGCCTCAGCTTCGACTCAGGTATTGCTCTGGTCTGCACTGCTTAGGCTTGTTCACTTATGTCGTTAAAAGCCGTTAACTTCTAATAAGAACCCTGATTTGAACCCCTTTCGACCAGCTAAGGATCTAGAATCTATTGCCACTAGAACTTATTCCCCGTCTACTTATCTCCACACGAAATATCGAAATAGCTGACCCTAAAAGAAATAGAAGAAAACGATTAAACCCTCCAACAAAAAGAAAACACACCCCCCCCAAAGTCTCATACCTTTCCCAACCAATTCTTCAACACATTCAATTCATTATTCTGCACAACCAAAACCTCGTCGTTCGCTCCTTCAAAAGGCGCAATCATGTCCTCCGCATGCGCCCCCGTATTAATAGTCATCAACCTCGCCGCCTCCGGCCCCCCCACCACATCAGCCAATCCCAACGTTTCAACAACAGACACCGGATCAAACCCCGAGCTTGTAAAGAACAATCTCTTTGTCTAAGCAAGATCATCTGGGCTGAACCGGTACTTCACGCTGAGTTCGGCGTCAGTGGCAGGAGGAGAAACGCCGAATTCTTCTTGGCAAGTCTCTGCGTATGCGAGGAATGGATCTGGGGTTTGGGCGGGGAATATAGTGCCATTTGGGATTCTGTTGGCGTGCACGGATAAGTAGGTGCAGAGGATATAATTTACGGGACGTCGCTGTTCGTAACGTAGCCACCGCCCTTACCGCTGGGGTCAACGCAAGAGGAGCCTTCGAAATACATTGCTACGGTGGCGTTTAGAACTTCTGTGGTGGACGTACTCGCGACGGTGGAGTTGATGAGTCTGGAGAGGGAGTTGCCTAGTTTGCCGGGAGGGGGGATGGGAGAGCCGGCCGCATAGTCGGCTTGGGTATTGGCTTCGTAGGCGTTGAGCATTAGCTCGTAGAGGGATTCGACGTCTGGTGTATTCTGCAGTGGAGCACAGGCGTTGAAGTCCGTCCTGAGCGATGCGAAATCCTTTCCTAGATAAGTTAGTTGCTGGGTATCAGCGAAGAGCTTCGGTCGGAGGGAAACGTCGCGGTTGTGCACGGTTTGACTTGCTGTTTGAGAGAGATGCTGTTGTGGAACTCAGCCATAGCTTTCTCGATTTCTGTGGCGGCGATCATGGATTGATCTTGGTAGATCCTCGACACCTTCAGAGCTATAAGCAGATGTTCACTATAGCTTGAGCTTGACAACTCCTGACCCAATTCCACCATGTATCGGAAAACGTTGGGTTGGTACTCCGTAGGAAGATGTCCATCGAACAGTATTCGACTCCATATGTATTGTAAGTTGTAACTCTACAAATTCCCCGCGACTCTTGAGTACGAGATAGAAGAGGCTGCTACAATAACTCAGATTTCTCGAATCATACTATGGGAATAAAGAGGATATCGTAGCGTTGCGTTTATGGTTTGCACGTGGGATGGAAATATACACATTAGAACAAGGGATGCAAATAGATAACAAAACTCCAGGTTTCGCCTTTGGTGGGACTTTCGAAAGTCCTAGAAGTGTTTGAGACTGCTAGCTTTTCGCGTCGCTGATTATAATTCTGATCTTTATCCGCTTGGAAAGTCTCCAGAACTGCTAAATCGGCAATCGCGAACTCCTCCGCAGGCACAAAGGAGATGTCAGACCTTGAATAATATTGGAAAAATAAACAGCCTCTCCCAAAAGTTCTCCCCACCTCCTTCTGCTATTTGTCAACTTCCTATACCGACACTTGTTCCTGCCTTAAACTATTTACCCGTGTTATGATTGGCCTGGATGAATCCCTCACAGACACACGGTATATTGCCTACAAGCACTCGCAGCTAAATGTGAAACATGCTTCCAAGGAGGCAAAATAATGAAGGACCACCACACTTTAACCTCATATTGATACTGATTAGTTCTTGCATCCGGTTTTCATAAAGGCCGATGTGGGGATGCGTGCCGAACAGTAGTGCAGCGAAAGTTGATATATGCGCATCACCCAGTACTTTTCTATTTCTACCAGCATCCAAACTGACCCCATACATTCGTCCATACCCCCTTTGTATTTTTCTCTCTCTCTCGATAACGGTCAGTTATACTTGCCAAAATGCTGGCCACCACTTTCATCGCAGCCATCATCCTCACTGCCAATGTCAATGGCAACAATGTTGATGAGCGTGGTGGCCCTGGTGAGATTGGATTTGGAGGAGGCTCCGGGAATGGTATGGGAGCTGACGGCAATGGTTTTGGAAACTCGAAGCCAATTCCAGTTTCCATATGGGGACCCTGACCAGCGCCCAAAACTCCTCTTCCCGAATCCCGTTCGAGCTCAGCTCAGCCTCCCGTCTCACAGACTTCACTACCCCATACGACTTTCGAATCCTCCTTGGGCTCTTCAGCCACTTCCGAAGGCTCATCCCCAGAGAAGACGTCGTCTTATGTCCAGACATCATTTCCTACATCGACACTCGCAGCACTAGCTCCAACAGTGCTTTCTTTCTCGCTCCAAGCACCACCATCCGCTTCTCCATCTATCCCCACCCCCACCTTAGCCTCACAACTACCACCTTTCTCCCCACCTGTCGTAACTCTCAGCTCTGCCATTACTGTCATGCCGATTCCGCAGAATCCAGCAGGCTTCGTTGCAGGTGAAACGTCTTCGATCCACATCGGTAGTCACAGCCAGCCCAAAGCGATAATGTCAGGGGAAGGGACCACAAGTAATGCTGGCAGTAGTGTTGTTGCAACGACCACTGCGAAATTGGCTCCGAGCGTGACTGGAGCTGGTGAGAACGTGAAGATTAGTTGGAAATCTCTGTTGCTGTTGGAGGTTGTGGTGGTTGTGATTGGCCTAGTAATATGTTGAGGCGATGATCACGATTTTGTTTGCATTTGCGGCTTTGGAAATTAGACTCTCGGCTTAATACATAATCCTGCAAATTCTCGAAACCTAGTCGTTGCATCGATGGGTGCTATTTTAGACTGCGCTACAAAGCCACTTAAATCAGTGCTTTTTATCGTTCGACTGTCTTTTTTGTTCTGAAGGACTGTTCGTCCAACTTTGCCATAGGAGAGATGAATATTCTTACTATAGCAGAGTCCCGCCATATCGCGCTAGTTTGATACAGTAGCGGGATACTTTATGTGCTACCGCAGGCAAAAGCTCTTTAAATCCATCCAGAAGCTCCCACCAATTAACAAGAAGATATTTTTGCTTCAGGGGATTCGCATCGAGAGAAGTTTTGAATAGACCATCTCATGACAGGTGCTATTGTTAGTGCAAACAAAATCAAGCTTTAAGAGTTGCCCAATTGGAAACTCCTCCGAAGGTTCATATTCCACAGCACTTCCAAACTTCCAGACCTTATGAAATAATAACTTACTATAAGACTGACTAATTGACCTATTGTTGCACGTCACCTTGTGGTAATAGATGCTAGAGGGCAAAAGTAGTTAGTCAACGTAGAGACCAATTCTGCAACACCTCAAGCAAAGACGAAAGTATGACCGCTAAATCGCTAGCTAAAAACAAGGACATACAGATCAAAAACTTCAGATACTCCTGTAGAGATAATCATAATTCTAAAACCCTTATTCTTCATGAAGGATCAGCTAAACTCCACCTCTAGCTGAACCCCTCACCTCAATAAGTAGACTTCAATCAATCACTCTCACTCAATACTTTACTAAAATCTTTAGTGCCTCTCATAATTCATCACGTTCCAAGAACTAAGTGCCCTAAGACTCTAAGAGACCACTGTTTATGCCTCCTCTATTCAAGAACTTGGTTAGAATAATTGCTTCCCTCGCGCACTTGACTTAGGTGGGGCTCGGTTAATAAATAGGGGGCGGGGCGGGCCTTCACTCTCTCGCTACCTACCTAGGTATGTGACTACAGTCTACTTGACTTTACTTGTAGAAATTCTACAATTGCGCTTTGAGGATCCTCGAAGTGCAAACATCAGGAGTTGAATTTTCTCTCTCCCGGAGGAAGGATCACGGGAATATTTAATTATTTACTTACATTTCTCGTACAAAAAGGTGAGGTCACTTGTTGCTCATCATTTGAGGCATTTAATCTCTATGAGAATTCTTTCATTTGTAAATCAATATTGACGCGACATCTAATTAAGATTTCCATGGAGAATTCTACCGCTGAATTTGTCTGCAAGTTCTGTTTAGATACAAATAGCCCCCAACTCAGAGTCATGGAGCAGCGTCGATCAAACGCTGTATCAATTGAAACATCTCTTGAGCTTTTTTGGCATGAGCCTCGCCTTTACCCGAAAACTTATCCGGATGCCAGCGTAAGCGCTCTTTCTTGAGATGATCAGCGTCCTGGTTCAGCAGTGCGTCGATCGTGTGGTGGCAGACGCCGAGAGTTTCCCCGCGCACGCACTTGGCTCCATAGCAAGAAATAGATGGAGGCTGTGGGAATGGTGTCTCTCCCTCTTTATCCTTAAAGAAGAGATCACAGGCCGTATTCCAGGACTGGCGCTGAGACTCGCTGACTCGAACTAGTGCTGCGTTGTAATTTCGCGCTGCAGCATTTGCTTTGGCTCTCTGATTATATTCGTCTCGCCCCGCTTTGGCGGATTCCGCATAGTAATCCTGCTGCGCTTTCTCCCATTTCTTCTTTCCCTGCTGCGCTTTCTCCCATTTCTTCTTTCCCTCTCTGAGCTTTCGAAGCCTTCGCTGAACATTGTTCCATTCCTCTTGTTTGTGCCAATTCCTCTCTTCTGCTTGTTCGCGCCAATTTGACTCTTCTGCTCTGCGGAAGTACTCCGCTTCCTCTCTAGCTTCAGCTTGCCGTTTTTCTTCTTTCTCTTGTTCGCGGCGCTTGGCCCCGTTGCGAAGTATCTCATCTACTGTCGAAAAGTTATCACCAAAGCTTGGCTTCTTGTTCTCTTCCTTAGCTTTTGCGTCTTCAGACTCTTGTGGTTTTTTAGGTGGCCCGCACATAGTTGTGATCTGAGTATGAATTTGGCGGTTTGGTGTTGTATTAGGACCAGTCAGTCCGTTAGATAGTTATTTACTTTTGGGGATAAAGAACTGCTTTTATATATTCCGATCGTTGAGGTGTTCTCCCAAAGTCCGCAGCCGAGTTGTAAACTCTTTCATGAAGTTCATGCAATAATAGGTTTGTTTAGTAGAACAGCGGAAGAATAAACTTTTAACAATTCAAAATAAGAGGACAGCGAAACAATGTTCGATGACAACAAAGGCCAGTGGTTACCACAAAAATATAATAATGAGCGTTATCAAAAGAATTTGTGTTTGTACTACGGTAAACAGAACTAAACAATCATATATAGAGCACTATAATGCGGGATGAATATTCTGGAGAAACCTTTTGAAATCAAACCCTCCTATATCAATAATCACAATACCAACAAATTACTTCGCCTTGACCATCCTTTCTCACGAGACGAAGTCCAAGAAAATCATTACAAAAGCCTTCAAGATGGTGTCTACCGAAAACTCAAGGGCGCACAGAGGAAGTTTTGGAGAATCCCTCCGTCCGCTTTCTAACCTCCCTCCTTGGTTTACACGTTTCTACGCGAAAGCAGATCTCGATATCAAATCTCTTTGTGTACTTGTTGCCATGGACATGGATGACTACGAATGCTGGAGCAGAATAGTTGCTAGCGAGAATGAAAACGCTCCTAGAATTTCTAATCCTGAGCTTTTGTCCAAGGAACGTATCACCAAAAACAATCCGTTCATCTTGAAATACAAGCTTGAGGACGCTCCGGTTGAGGGTTTTGTTGCACGAGATGGCTTCGTCTGGAGCGGAAGTGGCAAAGGGAAGAGTGCCCGAGGCAAGGGCGATTACTTGGTTCTCATGGATCAGGTGCAGTTTGCGTACTGGTTTGGTCCAGAGTCTTGGTTTGATTAAAGAGTGAGACATACCCTTGGTGAAAGTTTATATATCTACTGCCAAAGTCAAACTAGCTTATATATATGTAGAATGTAATAAATGAAGAACTTCCTCACAACAAAAAGTGTTCCTAGATGTGAAATAACGCTTGATGAGAAACCTATAACCGTTATGTAATTAAAAACATATGAAATCAGCAAAGGTTTGCTCACTCAGGAATGATGATTTGAAACAGCGAAAAAGACTTTTGTGAATTTCGAACCTTGTAGAGTAGAGTCATCTCAAATGATTTTATGTACTAAGTTGTTATTCACTCCTTTGTTCAGAACAAGTTCGTCATCAAATGGATGTGAGCAGCGTCACAAAGGAGACCCATTCACATATATAAACTTAAAAGGTGAAACCAATAAATCTTTTTGTAAAGTTATCCTACAAACTTACCACAATAAGAACCTTGCAAATTAACAAGATCATCTCCAAGCAGCAAATCATGACGGAAGCAAGCACGCCCAAAGCGCATCGCAAGAATATCACCCTCGACGACATAATAATCGACACCATCAACACTGCCGTGCGAGAAAAGCCATCCAATACCCACATCCTAGTCACCATCTCCCGCACGCCGGTCCTCTGGAACGAGCAATACAAGGCCTATTTCAAGTACTCCTACATAGTCGACACCCCGCACCGCGTTCCCATCCTCGTCTCTCCTCTCGATCCGCAACTGCGAGAAACTTTGGGTTTGTTGGAGTCACGACAGTACATGAAAGTCCCGACGCATAGTGTTAGTTTATATGTGAGGAACCGGCGGGAGCTGACAACAGGTGAAATAGTAAGGGTTGTGGAGGTCGATATGGTGCCGAAGTACAGGGGATACCACGCTGCTGATGAGGAGAAGGCGAAGAGGGCTGGCAAGGAGGAAATTACGAGTCACGGTGTTGGGGCTTGGTTGAGGTGCAAGGGGAGGAAGCAAAATGTGGTTTGTGATTGTGTTCTTGATACACGGACTGTGTGGGATGATCCAAGGGTTATTACTATTACATAAAAGAGAAAGTTTTTGCTTCATAAATATAGATCACTGGATTGCTACGCAAATGGTTCTGATCCTCTTGCTTCATATTGGTGAGTGCTGTCAATTGACTGGAGTGGCTACACTGATTGGTGATTAGCGGGAAATGCATTAACTTTTCAGCTACGAATAACAAGCTTTATTCGGAGGTGTTCCCGTATACAAAAGAACAGTCGCACCGCTATCGTTTGAAGGTGATAATAGTAATATATGTGACCAAAAGATAGAAGTAACAAGCGTATTAATGAATTAAAGAGAAAAAGAGAAATTAAACTAGGCCCCATGTTTACCAAAGCTTCCATTTACCACCCGCTTGACCTCAGAGTAGTACTACAAAGAATTGATTCAACAGAGAACAATGTAAAGATTGGAGGCTGGGTAGATGTAGCTTCCATTTCTAGCAAGTGGATAAAGGAATTTCGCCAATAGCGCCTTCTGCCAAAAAAACCCGCTTTATGAAGACGCTTTGTGATTTTTTGCGCATTTTTTAACAGACTCATAAATATATGATTAAGAACAAATGGTAGACAAAGGTAGGCAATCAGGTATAAAATCAGGAAGAATAGACTACCCCAACTACTTTCAACACCAGACCCCAACCACAGTCAACACAAACTCCAAACTCTTCAAAATCTCAGATCACAAGTACTTAGCTAAAGAACCATCAGCATGTTTCCCCACAAAGATGCGCCAATCGACACAGTCCCCACAAACATCACCACATACACATATTCCGCGATACAAGTTCACCCGGGCACAACCCTCGTTGCTGTGAACGCCGAAGACTTCATAAGATGGGACAAAATCGCGACCAATCTCAGCGCCCTAGTTGAAGAGCTCATGGGGGGCGCAATGGCTATCACGCTTCCTGAAGATGATGATCCTGCAATGAAGGTTCAAATTCACAAGCCAGAGGATCGAATAGTCTCTCCGCTTTCAGATATCACAGGACCAGGACGCGGGTACCTCATGCGCCCGAGTTTCGAGTGGGGGAATGCTGGGGATGTTATGGTGAGCATGGATATGGAACAGCTTGCTAGGTGGGGCTCGGACGAATCAGTGGAGGAAATCCTTGCGCGCGATCGTCGCGAGCTATGCAATCTATGAGGGGAAGACATACCACAAAAAGGGATGTAATTGCGATAGGCAAGTGTGAGAGCTTGTTGGAGGATGAAAGCTCGACGGAGTGAGCTGGTGCTGGTGAGCTGGTAACAGCTTGTAGAAATGAGAATACTTTTTGTCTTGAAACTTTGTAGTTATAATAAGATATGCCAGTGAGTTAGTTCATAAATGTGATCACAAAGTGATAGGAATAGCGTTAGGTGAAATCAAACTAATGAAGAGAATAATGTACTAATATCTTGTTATACTCTGTGTATTATATAGATCCAATTCGTCTGGAGCTTATAGTAGGCCCGTGTAGTATATTGGTAATATGTTTGAATACACGAAATATAACAAATGCTATGTTATAGTACGTGTAGAGAAGCTTCATATTAATAATATATATTGTGTTATATTATTTCCTACACCAAATCAAACTACATATAAAGATAGCAATACTACTTAGCATATCATATTTGCAGCCGTGTATGGATTTACATTCGGTTATAGTCTCCACTAAGAAGTCGCAGATGCGAAGTAGTAATAAGCTATGAGAATTTCAGGTAAGTGAGCGTAAATCAGGCTAACAAATTCTGACGTGAGAAAGGGAACAAAGCTTGGTCAAAGAACCGGGAGAACAATGTCTTTGTTTGGCGATTTGAAACAGCTTCATCAGGCAATTTATACCTCCCTTTGATGAGCATCGGATTATCTCTCAGTCGGTATTCTACGATTGTTTCACCTTAAAAACAATGCAATACTAGGGGATAAAACAAGTTCGTAACAAATTAAAACTGGGCTTATAAAGCAACGAGAAGAGTTTGATGAAATATCAATCCTTCAAACATAACTCTACACCCTATATCTAGCATCAGCTTCTCCACAAGGAAGTCGAACGAAATCAGTCCAAAAATCAATTCAAGATGGGCTGTTACATATCGATACCACAAAGACCTGAAACGTCTAAAGATTATGTATCCCAAAAGAAGAACCATTGGACCGCAAAGCAAAAGGATGCACTTATCAAACAGCCACTCAAGGAAACTTGGGGTCACTTGAAGACGTTCAAGAAGTCTCGCCGGACCGCCGCAAAGCAAGAAGATGCACTTATCCAACAGCCACTTAAGGAAATATGGTGTCACTTCAAGACGTTCAAGACGTCTCGCGGTATTAATGTCTTTAGTCATGGAAACATGCTAATGATTTTGAGCTGGGACGATTTTCGCCGATGGGAAAACATTGTTTTCAACTTCAATAAGGCAAGATTTCCGAGCGGCATTATTCCAAACACGTACTGCAGGCTCTACGAGCACAACACCACTGGCAATACAACAAGAAATACTAAGTTGTGTGATATAGATTTCTTCAAGAATACAGATGATCTCTTCGAAGAACGTTCATTTGCGGAGGTTTGCAAACTGGAATGCTTTTATTACCGAAGCAACCTTGGAATCAATCCGTATTTGGGTAACAAGCCATTTCGGCCCATGTTAGTCCTCATGGACCGAGAAGAGTTCGAGGCTTGGGCAAGCTCTGCTTCCGTCGAGGAGATCAATGCGGCCGATGAAGAGATAGTCGGCAGAGGAGTTGAGTATCCCGCACGTCTTTTCCGCGATGGCAACGCTCCGACTCGGAGAAATGGGTATTTGTTCTGCGAAGACGTCGGGGAGTGCCTTCCAGGACTGTAAGTAGCATTGGCCCGATTCCATAGGGACAGAGATTGAAACTAGCCTACAGCCCTAAAGTGTAAGATGGACTGTACTTATAGTAAATGGGAGATATTCCGGGAGATATTTCGTTACTTAATAATAATAATAATACTTTCTGAAAACAAAATAAATGATTCAATTGTGCATACTCGATTTCATAACACAAACAAAAAAGTTCCCAATGCTATAACACGATTGAGCTACAGAGCTACTAAATGCCTAGAATTTGACGCAGACTAAGTGATAGAAGTGACAAGTAACACCTTATAAATGCTATAACAACAGAATAATACCAGCAGAATACAAGGAAAGCTTGGACTAGGTGTACGCGCGCAACTGCCCTCTTTCTACTTTGGTCAGCATAAGTGACTGTGCGACAGCTACGGGACGATAGCGCTGGCAGACAACCTACCAATTTGGCAATACCAACTAGGATGAAATTGCAATCTACTAGTGCACAATAATTGACATGCGTACGGAGAGTCTACGTGTCTCTTCAATATTGGCAGTGGAGCTTACCTCGCTTCTGTTCTACCTTCGTATGTTCACTAGGTTCACTGGTGGTTGGTGGTTGGTGGTTCTGGTGGTTGGATTTAGCTGCTTACATAAGCCTGCTGGGTGATAAATCTCGTCACCTCTGCTACCATTTATCATCATCTTTGTGACTAGTCTACGGAGTATTCTAACATTCTACTGCAATAGACATCGGTATTTAGTATCTACCGGTAATGGATATTGGTAGCGCATAATCGTCCATTTATAAGCGTTGCACCGCTAAATACATACCGATGCCAACGGGTAGATGATTTTAGCTCATTCTCGGCGACTTTTCACCAGCTTAAAAATGTCTCCGCCTAAGAATGTATCCGTTGAAATGTCTCAACGGAGACATTTCATCACAATCAGCTGCCCATAGTTCATTCAAGGTAAAGGATATAAGGGAGACCAGATGTCCCTGCCCTAGATGTGTGTCCATCCAGTCTATCCATCTCATATTCTACCATTACAGTAGCTGCCTTCATCCCAATAGTAATATAGTAATATCTACATTCTTGACGGCATTGCCGATATCCTTCCAGAACAATACGAACATAGGCACAGCAGTCCAAAATGGCCACAAGAAAGCTTCTCATCACGGGTGCTACAGGCAAACAAGGCGGCTCCCTCATCAAAGCTCTACGTGAGCGAAACGCTCCCTTCGAGATCCTCGCCCTCACACGCAACACCCAATCCGCCGGCGCCAAAGCCCTTTCTTCCTCCAACCTTACTGTTGTGCAAGGGGACTCGAAGAACCCCGCCCCAATATTTGAAGCCCACAAGCCCATCTACGGCGTCTTTTGCATCACGGCCTTGGCCCCAGGGAAGGCAGCAGATGAAGAGGCACAAGCAAAGCCTTTAATCGACTCTGCCATCAAGAACAATGTCGAACACTTTGTATTTGCTTCTGTGGATCGAGGCGGACCAGCGAGTGAGAACAATCCCACCGATATTCCCCACTTCGCCAGCAAACATCGCATTGAGAAATATCTGAAGGAGCAGATCGTTGAAAAGGGATCGAAGATGCAATACACCATACTAAGACCTGTGTGCTTTATGGATAATCTTACGCCCAACTTCATGGGAAAGGGATTCACTAGCATGTGGGCTGGTCTGGGAGATAAACCTTTGCGTAGGACCCCTTTCCATTTGCTATCGTGATTTGGCTTGGCAGTAGTCTGTACAAGAGAACCTAGTGTATTCCCGTACTCAGTTGCTACACTAAAAACCAAAGCTAATTCTAGTTTTTTTTACAGAGCTGATTTCATCCCGCGACATTGGGCTGTTTGCTGCGAGAGCATTCATGGATCCCGAATCATACCAAGGCAGGGCAATTTCTCTGGCAGGGGACGAATTGAACATTTCGCAAGCGAGGAAGGTGTTCAAAGATGCCCTGGGAGATGATTTACCTGAAACATATGGCTTTGTAGGCAGCGGAATCAAGAAATTCGTTAAAGAGATGGGCGTCATGTTCTCATGGTTTCAGAGTGATGGATTTGGCGCAGACATTCCTGCGTTGAGGAAGGAGGAACCGCAATTGCAGGATTTCGGCCAGTGGCTGAAGGAAACAAGTGGATTCCGGAAGGAATGAAAGTTCTAAGTCTCGCGAGCAACACTGGAGATGATTACGGCACTCATTCCCCTCATCTTATCTGTAATACAATAATTCTCTGGATCTTTTTTCGTCTTTCTTTTGGTTCGCCGAGCGAGTTTGAAGTTTGCTGCCTTTGTAATATCGGAAGAGTAGCTCATTCAAACCCGCAAAGTAAACATACAAATTCAACAGCCGCGGGCTTGCAAGAGCATTCGTGATCAAGTGCATGTTTTCTTGTTGATAGGATAGCAAAGTCTAGTAAGGCTGCAATCATGTTCTGAATTTGGGTGTAAAAGAATACTATATCACAATACAGTTTCGCATCTCTCCTAGCCATGACTGGTTATCAGTGTAAATATTTTCACTAAAGAAATAGTAGGAAAACTGGAAAAAAGTTCTCAATTTCTAAACACTCGCCGTGCCCTCGCCCTAAACTTCTTTCACAGAAACCATCTCCGTCCGCAGCCTACCAATTCCTACCGCAGTTCCCAATAGCGCTATAGGTGTCGTGCTGGGGCTCCCGTGATCGCCTGCTTACGCTTATCAGGATGACTTGAGAATGGGATTCTGAAGCTGAGCGAGAAGGATAACCAGTGGAAAAATTTAG